>JANKHO010000535.1:0-20520 GCA_027627235.1 Agrocybe chaxingu | reverse complement strand
CGCGGAAGGCGCTGGACGAGATAGCAGGCGAACGCGGTGTCGAGCTGTTACCTGAAAGAGGTAGTACGTGCCCCCTCCACTATTCTCGCGATCACGCGTTGACTAGAAGCGTTTCTTTGCGTACAGGCACGCCGGGCACCAGACTGCCAATCCACCTCCATGCGAGCACGCGTGCACCCACTCTCAACATGTTGCAGACAGGATGAACCTCATATGCGCGCAGAACAACCTCAGTGCGCCTTCACGCTCCGTTCCAAACCTCATGATGCTTGCATGCGAGGTTCGTCAGACATCCCCCTCCATTCCCAGCAGACACTCACCCTTCTCCCAGGCGAAGCTGAAGCAACTCATCACCCACGCCCTGACCTTGACCTCAACCTCCCATGCCATTAGCTCGATCACACCCTCGAGCAGCATGCCCCAACCTCCCGGCGCGGCCCACCACCACTTCCCCCACCGACCACCTGTCCTCACAGCAGCCTCTCTCCAAACTCTGTTCACCATTGCCCCCGCAGATCTTCCCAATAGGTCTGCCGCTGCGATGCGCTTCGCCGTATCTCCGTCATTAATTGCAAGTCGCAATATGCCTATTTATTCGTGCTCGGTTGACTGACTTCTGATAGGATGATGATAGTGACAACGTGTCCGTCCTCAAAGACCGGGAAGTACGAGATCAAAGGTGGCAAATCATGGCTCTCCTTGGAGAAAGGAGCACAGTTCGCGACCAGCTGAAGGGCAAAGTTAGAGGATAGCCAACATTTGCTTTAGAGATACCCCATCCTGTATACCATCCAATCCAGCATCTGATTCCTGTCTCATTTTTGAGGCAAGAAAACCTTTTCACGGCACAATACGGCCGGATTGTTGGCAGCAGGGGTTTGTTTCATGAATTAGTGCATTAAGGATAGATAACTGCACGACCATGCCGCGTCCCCAACCTTCCTACTACCGTCTCGTCTCCGGAATACCGCCCCTCCCTGAGCTAGCATAAATAATCTCAGATGGAGCGAGCTTGGGTGGAGTGTAGTCGGTGCTGTCTCCCTGTTGATCGAAGATATTCGCCCAAGTTGAGAACGTCGACGAAGGGAGTTGGATCATATCTTCCGGTGTCCGCGTCAGGAATACCCGGTGAAGCGCGTCTTCTGCAGCCTAATAAAAGCTATTAAGAACAGACACGAAAGAAAGAGGCCGGTTCGACACATACCCTGAACTCAGCCATCTTCAACGAAGCACCAAATCCTTCACCCAGTTTGTCTGCACCAGAGTAGATGCCAACCACGAACACAGGAGAATTCGAAAATCGACCAGTTTCCTTTAAAAGTCTAATGCAAGCTAAGTGAACCGTGCTGAGAAACAGTAGCTCAAGACGCACCGAGATTTTGGGGATTCACGGTTATATTTTTGGACCAACTCCATTAACGCCTTCTTCGGATTTACGAACTTGAGCATTGCTTGTAGATCGACTTTCCGGCTCAAGAAATACGAGTGAACAAACTTTCTTGCCACGTCCATCGACCGTTCTTGGTAAATAAGCGCTGTTAGTGACCGTGGTATCGACGCCATTGCGTCCGCATGCAGGACATTGCGACCGTCTTCGGATGTAGGCTAACAGAAAGAGTGAGAAAGAGGAGATCGGAAAGAATTGCAAGGACATACTGTTCGATGCCAACGTAGTAGCGGCGCGGCACCCATCTCGCGTGCGACACTTTCGCAGGTCGGAGGACCTACGTGAGCAGTCACAGCTGCTTTCATGACGCGTGTTGGGAGGTACGGATATTTTGTGTGGATGTACTCGGACGCGAAGAGACCCATTAACGAGTTCCCCACTGACGCGAGTTGGGCATTGGTCTCGGGCTCGGGTTTTGTAGGGTAATGCTGGCGGAAGAGAGTGAGGTAGGACTCGTGCGTACAGGCCTGGCGGATGAGGTCCGAGTCCCAGAGTATCGACTGAAGGCCTATCCGGTACGCAAAGGCATGGAGGGCGGTGGAAGGTGCTGGTTGGAGGGCGGCCCAGTTCTCGGGGTTGAATTCGTCCTTCACGAAGGCGTCCTTGGCGGGCTTGAAGGACTCTTTTGGGGGGAAGTTGGCGACGCTGGCAGGGGAAATGGAGGTGAGCTTGGCTGCTGTCGAGACCAGTCGCCGTTGCACATGGTTCATTGGGAGAGCAGAGGAGACAGACACCAGGAGAAGACGGACTTAGCGAACAATATTATTTCTCAAATTTTGGTCGCGTCTTCGGCAACTCCCGGAAATACCCAGCCCTCCCTTGGCTCTCGTTTCTAGATCGCGTTCCTAGCGTAGCCTTATCTTTCGTTGAATGAAAATGTACTACACTTGAATCCACCTGTTCAAGACGCGCAGACGTTTGTTGACTATGCAGAAAATAAAATGCGCTTCCGGGGCGGAGGCGGCACGTGCTTCGTTTGGTGTGTTGCGGCAGCGGAGTCGCAACCTCCACGACTTTGCCAACCGACCGCCATCTTGCATCCTTAAAACACCCCAGAACACGACTTCACGACACCCCAGACACGACCACCCACCAATATGGCGGTTCTGTCGCTGCCGTTGACGTTCACAAACTCCTTCTGGTCTCAGGACTACCGCAGAGGCCTACAAGTCCTATATGGGAAGCTGGAGCAGGTCCGTGCTACCTTGGTATTGAGCCACCCTCTCCTTGCTCACTGTACCGCTAGGGTGTTGCAGAAAATGACGAGATAGTCACGTTCATTCGGGTACGTCGCCACCGAAGGTGTTTAGTCGCCGTAAGTACTCAATGGGTATACACCTCAGGCCCGTGCGGTCGCGGAGAGCTACCTTGCCTCAAGTCTCATAAACCCAGGATTGACTGGGAGAGCAGGTCTGTATCTCATAACCACCATTTCCGGCCCTCCGCTAACCACCAGATAGGCACTGGCTTCAGTGCTGACGATGGCGCTTCACTCCTAATGGCATTCCGAGGCCTGCAGGCAGAGTCAACAGCTCAAGGTCATGCCCACAATACTATAGCAAAAGAGCTCAACACTCTCGTTGCCGACCCGTTCGACGACTGGGCCCAATCATATAAGGTCAATCCTTAGAACCTCTGTCGCTGACGGCATTCTGAGTCCGTGCGCATCAACAGGAACGCCTGAAGCAAAACAAGGCTACCGTCGTCGACAACTGGCTTCGTTCGTACGAACAAGCACAAACGGAAGTGGGGAAGCTGAAAAACCAGTATTTGTCGAAGGTTCGCAAGGCTGATGAGGCTGAAGACGAGTACGTATTTCTATTGCCCATATCCAACCGCAAGTCCTCACGAGTTCGTCACCTTCTCAGCGCCAAATTTGCTCCAAACAGTCTTGGCCCCGTTGATAAGTACACTAGCTCTCCTCGCATTCGACCAGTGGACAGCCGTCGTTCCCCACCGGCGCGGACGGCCAGCGTGTCCGAACGGATTGCTCAACGGCTGAAGGAGATACAGAGGAAGAGTGTAGACGCCCTCGCACAGGCGACCTCTACCGAAGACCCCAATGCTTCTCCGTCCCCCGTCTCTTTGGATGAGAAGCCGCTTCCAAGAGTTGACAAGGGCAAAGGCAAGGAAGTCATCATGGAGGAACCAGCAGAGATCGCCTCACCGCCTCCTATGTCACCCATGCCGCCGCCCAAGGAGCTGCCTAGCCCCCCTACGGCCCCTCAAACCGTCACACTTGCTGGTTTAGCCATTCCTGCTGCCTCACTCTCTCAACTTCTTTCACGTGCTGCTGCTGAGCTTCCTCTTCGTCCTGTCCGCTTCCCACTCCTCGGCGAATATCAGGATGCATTCACCGGTGACGAGTTTGTTACCTGGCTAAAGGACAACGTCCCCGCTTTCGAGGGCAGCTTGGATCTCGCCGAGGATGCTGCTCGAGATTTGACTGAGAAGGAGAACCTGTTGCGTCGCTTGGGCGAGCTTGGTAACCTGTTCGAAGATTCTGATGAGGCATTCTACCAATTCAGACCCAAGGTATGATCGTGCTCACTTTTTCATGTTTCGTCTGTCTTATTCTATTTTGTCGACAGGCATTCGAGTTGGGCACAGAGGCGTCCAAGGGCCAAGAGAATTTGTTGAAGAAAACCGGCAACTTCGTCAGCCTCGTCAGCAAAGCGTTGAACACCTCGGCAAACAGCTCTGAGCCTGCTCACATTCGTGCCCGGCAAGAAGCTGACGAAGCGGACCGAACATACCGCGTTGCTGTTCGGCGCCTCGATAGGCATAGGCTCGGCCTCGAGGAGCGCATTGAGGACACCTTGAAGATTTTGCAGCGCTGGGAGAGTGAGCGCTTGCGGGCGGTCAAGACTGGTACGTGCACCCATTGAGAACACGCCCTTGCTACGTACTTATATCCCTTGGTAGTTCTCCTGCAGTACCAAGGAACCCTTGCGAACCTGCCTAAATCTCTCGAGCCCTCAATCGAGCGTTCAGCAACCCTCGTCGCTGCGTATCAACCCGAGTCTGACCTCACCGCTCTTATTGAAAGGTACCGCACCGGTCCCTTCCGGCCCGACCCTCAGGTCTACGAGTCAGTAGCCCACGACGAGATCGACGTCGTCTTTGGCATCGACCTTCGCAAGTGGGCCGAAGGCGGATGGTACGCCATGACCCAGGGCGAGGAGAAGAAGGACCTCGTCCCTCCCGTGCTCACTGCCCTGCTTTCTGGGCTCGACACCGCATACGAGAGAGCTCCCAACGACCTCGAGAAGCGCAAGGCGTGGATTTACGACGTACCTCTCCCGGCTGTGCATCATCTGCGTGAGACCCTGAACGCCGTGCAGCCTGACCAACCTTTCGGTCCAGAGTTGTTCGCCAAGTTCGACGCGCCGATCATTGCTAGCTGTGTTAAACTCTGGATACTCGAGCTCAACCCCCCTCTTGCACTTTATGAGGGATGGGATGACTTCAGGAGACTGTACCCCACTGTTGGTGCTGTTCCGAAGACGGGCGATGATTTAGAGGCGGAGCACTTGCAGGCTGTTGGTGCGGCCTTGCAGAGGCTGCCTCGGGTTCATCTTTACGTTCTTGATACCATTCTGAAACACTTGAAAAAGTGAGTTGCGTTGATATAAAGTCTCTCCTGTCGCTAACGATCTTCCAGCCTGGTCGAGTCTACCCAAGTTGACGAGTCTGATGAAGTCTACTTCACGAAGCTCGCTCTTTCCATGGGCAGGAGTGAGTCCATATACTGTTTTCTTTGGTGTTTACTGAATCATCTGCTAGCTGTCCTTAGGCCCAAGGTCGAGTCAGAAATCTCAATTCAAGATCGTCATCCTACGTGTATGTCTCACTTCATCATCATGGACCTTTGCTAACCTCACTTTACTAGCCCTCTTCATCGACCTGCTGAAGCACTACGATGCGCTACTGCCACCAACGATTGCCAGGAAGAAGCGTGAATCGGAGCGCAAAGTACCCATCCGGAAACGTACTGCTCCCATTGATATGCGTTTAAGCAGAAGCCGTATCTCGGTTGGAGCCGATGCGGCACAGTTGCTTGTCGCCCAGCAACTTGCCCAAAATCCATCTCTAGGTCACAGATCGACAAAATCGACGTCTTCACCTGAAATCCCGCCTCCGCCTCCTCCAGCAGCTGTCGCTCCTCCTGCTCAGGCTGCGCCGGCTCCCGCCTTGGTGCCGCCCCCTCCTCCGCCTATTCTTGAGAAGTCAACAACTCCACCACCGCCGTCAGCAGCAACAGTTGTGCCTCCCCCACCGCCACCACCTATTGTCTCGCCACAGAACGGTGCACCTCCTCGACCTCAGTTCAAAGAACCTGCCCCGGAGTTCGACGACCTTCCACCAAGACCTTCGTTCAAGGAACCACCGCCGGAGGTTGATGACCTACCTCCCAGGCCAAACTTCGCCGACCCTCCCGTTGAGGAGCCTGAGGTCCCGTCGCCGCCACCTCCAACAACGACCGTGATCCCACCCACTCCTCAAAAGAAAGGCAATGGTAGCGGAAGCGGAGCTTCGACGCCCAGCAGGATCGCTTCTCGTAGCCCATCGCCCCCCAGTCGCAGATCCAGACGTTGTCCTCGGTACTGGGAGGTCGTCGATAAGCCGCACGGGCTCGGCCCAGTCCAGTATCACCAGGGGCCCGAGGATAGTACGTGGGCCTCGCGGAACGTCAAGCGGTAGCGTCAGCTCGCTCGTTCAGAACATCAACAGGAACAGCGCATCCGCGACGAGCCCGACGTCTAACACGCCTGTGAGTCCGAAGTCGAACCGATTCTCAGGCAGCGCGAGTCCGGTGAGGAGACCATCCAGCATTGTCGGCAGGTCCGCAGCAGCTTTCTCCAGAAGAACGATGGCAAGCGACGCCGAGGATGATGTCGTCGATCGAAAGTGAGTGATTGGACTGGTTCCAACGGACTTCGACTGCTACGTAGACAGTTGCTCTAATCCCCTACCTATGCTACATGCTTTGGACCTTTTGGACACTAGTCTACTTTCTATGAGTGCTTCGGGTGATATGATTTATATGGGCACTATGATTCAATTCGAGTATTGTCGCGAAACATAGCAGTGAGTTATTCGAATCCGCAGATCCTTGTACTAGGGGTCATCCAGCAATGTTGTCATCCTGCCAGCGGGCACAACGTCCATGAAATAATACATCGTAAATTTGTCCAGTTCAAGAAAAAAAAACCGAGTATTCGATACCAAGTAGATACTAGATTTAAGGGCAGTGCCTATCGACCGAACATCCGCTTCGAAATATCGAGGCCAACACCCAGGGCACCAAGGTAAGGTTTCGCGATGAAGTTTGGCACGAGCGGAATATCTTCCGCCAACTGCATCGCTTTCTTGCTGTAGGGCTTCATACGTTCTTCGCGCAACGCGCGTTCGACAGCCTCTCTGACAGCCTCTTCCCGCCTTCGTCTCTCGTCCGTACTCTCGCGCCCCTTCATCTGCTGATTGAGCTGAGCTTGAATCTTAGCGGCCTCCACCTCCAACTTCTCGCGAGATTTCTTCTCCTCGCCGAGACCTTTCTGGAGTTCTGAGCGCTCGTTCTCCCACCGCGCCAGGTCCGCCTGCAACTTGGCCCGCTCTTGCTCCAGCTCGCGCCTCGCCGCCGTGTTGCTCTCCTTGAGTGAGTCCATCTCTGCCTTCAGATCTGCGACCTCTTTCTTGTGGTTGGCGATGATGCGGTCCACCTCCTCTCTATGCACAGAGCCAGCCGAAGTATCCTCCAGAGTCTTCCCTTCTTCCCTTATTTCTGTTTGGATCTGGGCGACGGCGGGCGGTAGTGGGAGGATATGCCCCAGTACCTCGCGGGCGCTTTCGATAGTACGATCGTGCTGCATGAAGCAGGCACCTCCATCGACAAGATCCTTGAAGAACCTCGTCTTTAGCTGTCCCTCTCGTTTGATGCCTTCCTCTTCTGAGGGAGTTGGTCCCAGAATGTTGTCAAGACGACAACGTTCTTGAAGGCTTCCGTACCGCAGAGGTTTCGGAACATCCTCAAATTACGGGAGGATTGGCCACCGAACCGGGGATCGGAGATGCGTTGAAGGTAGACAAGACCATTCAGCTTTCGGTTCTCGTCGTATCTGTGAAATTTACGATAAGTATATGAGGCGAGATTCGACTGGATAAACCCACTCCTTGAGCAAGAAGTCGGTAATCGTTCTTAGGATATCCGTATCGGTGACACCAGCGCGCGAATCATCGAAACCAGGTGTATCGACAATTGTTATGTTTCGACCACTGGGACCATCGCAAAAGCGTATGATCTGGATGTCGCTCGTCTCGGATTCGAGGCTGTCGCCGACCTTAACATCTGTATTGCCTGTGAGGAGTCTAATGAACTGGAAACGACCCCGCAAGTTAGCCTCGGCAAACCTTTCACGAAATGATGTCCTTACCGACGATTTTCCTGTTCCAGTGCTGCCCATGACGCTTTTACATTGATGACAGTTAAGCAATGCCATCGCGAAGGTGAAAGTGGAAGCGCTTACGCTATGACGATGTCTTCTTGACGTCCATTGGCGGTCAGGTCGGGGTCCTCGTAGTTGGAAGAGTTTCGCATAGGCGCCATTTCAGTAGAGCGATTCGTTGAGGTCTTCCGTCTAAAGAGCTAAATTTTATACCCTCTCAGGTATAATATGCGGCAGTCACATTCACAAAAGCGCTGATGTGTTCGTTCCCACTGGGAACAGGGAAAAACACGACGAAGACGTGAGGACACGGCAGTGCAGATTCATGTTGATATCGATCGAACATATGCAGGCTTGCAAGTTTCCTGAAGAGTAGCTCATGACCGGAGTCAGGATTCTAGCGACTCCATCGGCGCTAAAATTGAACATAGGAAATTGGGCTATAACCAGAGTATATCTATATCTGAGTTGTGTCAATGCTTCCCGTCAAAGTGGATCGAATTCATGGAAGCTCACAAGTTATCTCGACACCGCCGACGAACACGCGGTGTCCTTGTGCATTCAAACTGTCAACACGTCCAGCTGCCCCACTGTCAATGTCGCAGGAAACCTCGTTTTTACGACACGAAGTCGATCCTGCGGCCTCATTGGAGGCTAGCCTGTGCTAAATATGGCGACCGGATGCACGAGATAGCGGTAGGCCGTCCTTGTTAAACGTATTTTGCTTGATGTTTCGGGAGCGGTATGTTTGAATGCTGAGGTTCACGGAGAAGGCTGGAGGGTGAACCTGATGGGCATGGCGTACATCTTATCTATATTACTGTTGGCGTTCGTGCTTCACATGCTCCTTCGCCTTAACACCCATCTGCTATACTGTTGCTGTACCGCTACACCAATTTTCAGCGAATTTGCCCACAATGATGATGAAGAACACACCTCCCACCGGTGAAGCGGTGATTGCGTACGTGGTATAATTCAATATATGCATTTGAAGGATAATAAACCATCGAAATTTGCGCGCAGGCTTATGGGGCCGACAGGTACAGGTGAGTTTTACTCGTTTTACTCTTTATGTAAGATATTCAACCTGCATGCGTCTTGAAATCTCTAGGGAAATCCACGGTTAGATAATTTGACACCATGGGCAGCCAACATACTTACCGTGCTCGCCTGCAGTTCATCAATCTTCTGACCAACGACGAAAACATTCGCATCGGCCATGACCTGGAATCGCAAACGTTCGACGTCAGCACTTCTCGATATGTCGACAGAGAGGCCGGTCTTGCTGTGACGTTTGTCGACACGCCTGGCTTCGATGACTCTCGCGACGGCGTTACTGATACCGACATCCTTCGAAAAATAGCCGATTTCTTGCAGGCGGAGTGGGTGCTGTTCGTTTTTGTTCTTCTCGATATTGACATCAAGAGGTACAGAGGAGGCCGGAAGCTTAATGGCATCATCTATTTGCACCGCATTTCCGACCCTCGAATGGGGGGTATGGCCAAAAAGAACCTCAGAATGTTCAAGGAACTTTGTGGTGACAATAGTCTCGTCAATGTCCTAATCGTCACCACCAACTGGAATCTTGTCGACGAGAAGGAGGGAAGCGCCCGTCAAGCCGCCTTGGCTCAAGGGGCTTTCAAACCCTTTGTCGACTCCGGAGTGAGGCTCTTTCGTCATGACAAGGGCCTCGAGTCCACTCGGTTGATTATTTCCGAGCTCATGGACCAAGAGCCCGTGGCGTTGAAGATCCAGGAGGAGCTGGATGCTGGGAGGTCCCTGGGAGAGACATCTGCCGGTGCGGTGATCATTGAAGAGTTGCAAGAGTTGCAGAAGAAGCACGAAGAAGAGATGGAAAGCCTGAGGAAGGAGATAGAGGATGCGGCGAGGGCGAACGACGAGGAACTACGGCTCGAATTAGCTGAAGAACGTCGCAAGCTGGAGGAGACGATGGCGCGTGCTGTGGAGGACCGGAAGGTATTGGAGATGAAGCGAATAACTCAGCCGGTGGCGGAGAGTAGCATGGGTGTGGAATTCGCAACTTTCTCGAAGATGACGGAACTTGAAGACACGGTGAGGACGAGCAGCGCAGAGAGTTTCGCGTTGGTCGATGGTGGACACAGCGAAGAGAGGCATCGGCGGCGGGCCGGAAGTGGATCTCCGGTCCGCGAGTTTTTGCACGAACTGGCCGACATCGGCGGCGACTTGAGCAAAGCAGGTGGGGAGCGTCTAGGAAAGGCGGGCGTAATTGGCGCCATAGCTGCTCTCTGGCTTTTGGTACCGTTGTTGGCAGCAAAGAAAGTAATGGCTGGCCATTAGAGACCCGTTGTCGTTTGTATTGCTGATTTTAGTTTATGATTTATTCTCACCTTGGCTTGCTTTGCTACCCCAAAGTCCCTTCTCTCCCCGGTTTACTTTCGTGTGGCATCCTTGCCCTAGAGGCGACACGTTTAGGGCTAAGAACAAATACTTTCACACCTCGACCAGGGCAGGCAAATGTTCGAAAGTCAATCATTCTTCTGATGACTCGTGATCTTTCGTTCGACCTCAGATTCTTCCATTCAACCGGCGCCCCTTCGCTTTGATCAATACTCTAGAGGGTCCCCAGCGCTCATTTCACTGTTCACTTCGGCGAGATAAAAGCATCGTCTTGCTTCCCATGCCAAATGGCCACAAATCACCACCGTGCTACTTTGCAGGGTTCTGGCTTTAGCAGTGACAGGATTCTTGCTATTTCACCCTCCGACTCCCAGGCATGTTCGAGATCGGAATAACATATTATGGCATATCTCTCCATCCATCGATATATCGTCACATTTGGCAGCATACTTGCTCAGATACGAGTATCGCCTTTCCAGTTTAGCCGTATCAACGTTCGACACGAATGGGGAAGAAGCCACGGCGAAACAGTGTGGTGTATGGTGCGGCTTCAGCATTGCAAAGGTCCGAAGAGTTTGGTTGTCCGCGTCGATAGTATTCCAGGCAAGTTGTCATTCCAGCCAGTAAGGTGAGGAATCTCATTTGAGGAAGCATAAAGTTTTCGCTCGTTCGACCGTCAATCACAGCAATTTTACTCTCTGTCGGAATGGCTCCCTCCACGAATCCCCCCGACTTGAATTCTGCTACGACTCATGGATACCAGAATGAAATAGTCATAGCGTGAGCGCGTCCTCCTTTTACCTTGACAGTGTTGTTCAGTTTTATTTTTTTGTGATATACCAGTGTAATGGGCACAACTGGAACAGGAAAATCATCAGTAAGGTCGACGTTCGAAACAGAGCCGCAGAGACTGTCTTAGGCTACGTTTGCAGTTCATCAAGCTGCTCACAGGCAACAATAGCGTCAAGATCGGTAATAGTCTCGAGTCTGAGACTAGCAATGTCCAGATCATTCGTTTTTGCGATGCTTCCAGCGGACGCAACGTAACCATTGTTGATACGCCTGGCTTCGACGATTCTCGAGCAGGTGTCACCGACACGGATATCCTTAGGACCATAACTGATTTTTTGCTCAGAGAGTGAGTCCATCTCGTTCTTTCCTTCGTTCCGTGAGCTGACGATTTCCTGTAGGTACGACGAGAACCGAAAGCTGAATGGCCTTGTATACCTCCAGCGGATTTCCGACCCCAGGTTCGGTGGTCAATCCGCCCGCAATCTTAGGATGTTCCG
Source organism: Agrocybe chaxingu (assembly GCA_027627235.1). NCBI lineage: Eukaryota > Fungi > Basidiomycota > Agaricomycetes > Agaricales > Agrocybaceae > Agrocybe > Agrocybe chaxingu. The sequence continues at coordinate 8,959 of JANKHO010000535.1, read as the reverse complement.
AGATCTTTGTGGCACGAAGGCGTACAAGAACGTCGTGGTCCTGACCACGTTCTGGGACCAACTCCCCTCCGAGGAAGAGGGTATCAAGCGAGAGGGACAGCTGAAGATGAGGTTTTTCAAAGATCTTGTCGATGGAGGCGCCTGTTTCATGCCGCACGACCGCTCCATCGAAAGCGCTTGTCGGGTCCTTACCCACATTTTCACGTTGGCACCCGCGATCGCCCAAATTCAAACCGAAATTCGCATCGAAGGCAAGAAACTTGAGGACACCTCCGCCGGCTCCGTGCTTCGAGAAGAAGTGGAGCGCCTCATCGCCAAACACAGGAAAGAGGTGGCGGAGCTGAAGGCAGAAATAGAGACCATACGGGAGGGCGACAGAGCTGTGAGGCGAGAGCTAGAGGAGGAACGTGTCAAGCTGCAGCAAGCGTTGGTGCGATGGGAGAAGGAGCGATCAGAGCTGAAGGAAGGTCTGGCCGAGGCAAAGAAATCTCGCGAGTGCCTAGAAGAGCAAACATCGAGCCTGCAAGCTCAGCTCAATCAACGGAAGAGCACTCGCCAGGAAACGTACAAGACGGCAAGTGGAGAGGTGGTCATCAGAGCAGAGAGTCCTCCACCACCGTACGAGGAGCGCAATTCGCGTAGGTCATGAAACCTGAGTATATTGCCTCAGTTCTGACGCTATCCGTAGTGCAACGCAAATTCTCTGGTTCGGCAGGAGACAAGTTCGAGTTCATGCACTCGGACAGGTACCCGCCATACCTCAAATGCATCCCACGGAAGTACCGAACTGGCGTTATGGAGATCTTCAATTTCACATCCCTCATTGAGACTACGGCGATGCTCTTCATCCAACCAGAACTATTGGTCAAGCTGCGGTATCTTGCACCTGAGGCAGATTCGATCCGCTGCATACAAGACCTCATCGACCGCAACTACCGACTTCACGAAAAATCCAGGCAGATGGCTGGCGCCAAAGGCGATCGCGATATGTATTATAGCAAAAACATCGGGCATCGCGACGACTGGTACACTGACGCTGCCTTTGGGCAGCAGCAGCTGACCGGAACGAATCCAACCACCATCACCCTGGCACCTCAACAGTGGATCGACGAGTTCAAGTCCGTCGCGCAAATTCAGCAACGTATCGATATGACCAGGCTCCTCGATGATGATCCTGAGTGCCTCTACGTACAGGACTACAGCGACTTCCGTTCCGTCATGGGTGTCTCTGCCAGCGCGGAATTCATGACAGATGGGCGGTATGGCTGTGCTGCTGTCATACTCTTCCACCTCGAACCCGAAGGGCAGCTGCATCCCCTGGCCATCGTTATCGATTACAAGGGCAGCATGGAGCGGTCTGTATGCATTTTCAATCGCCGCATTTTATCGACGAGTGCCGGTGACGAGGCTTCAGAGTGGCCCTGGCGTTACGCGAAAATGTGTGCCCAAGTTTCCGATTGGCTTCGCCATGAAGTCGCCGTCCACCTTGTCAACACACATCTCGTCGAGGAGGTCATCATCGTCGCAGCACATCGCACAATTGACCCTGCCCATATAATCTTCAAACTTTTGGAACCACATTGGCAAACCACCCTGTCGCTCAACGAGGCAGCTCGTTTGACTCTGGTGCCCAAAATCATCGTCGGGATGGTTGGCTTTACTCACGCGCAAACGTACGCCTTCCTCAAGGCTGCATACAGCAAATTCAACTGGACCAATTGCTACGTCCCAAACGACCTACACAGGCGTGGCTTCCCTATCGAGGACTTGGACAAGTTCAAGTACCACAATTGCGGTTACGCACGCAACATTGCTCGCATGTGGGACATTATTCGAAACTTTGTCTCTTTGGTCCTGACAGGTGCTTATGGTGATGATGAAGATGTGGCCAACGACAAGGATCTCGCTGCTTTCTGTCGGGAAATCCGCTCGCAGAAAGGCGGCCAGCTATTCAGCTTCCCTGACATCAAGACCTTGGACGAGTTGATCGACTTTGTCACCATGTGCATTCACGTAGCGTCGCCTCAACACACCGCCGTCAACTATCTGCAGCAGTACTACCAGACATTCATCCCCAACAAGCCAGCAGCTCTCTATGCTCCGCTTCCGAAGTCGTTGTCGCAGCTTCAGAATTTTGGAGAGAAGGATATATTGGCAGCGCTTCCGATTAATCGACCCCGGGATTGGCTGGTCATGGCCCAAGTCCCCTACTTACTGTCGTTTGAAGTGCCAGACGACAGCAACATCCTCCATTACGCTGTGGCGACATGCCAGTCGACCTCGAGCCCGGCCATCATTCGCGATGCGGCTAGAGTGTTGAGGGACGACCTTGAAGACTTCATCAGCATTGTTGCGCAGAATAGTGAAGAATTGGATGATCAGCAAACGCCGTATCTTGTCCTAGATCCCAGCAAGACTGCGATATCGATCCTCATCTAATGATCATCGAATGATTCTGGTTGGTTTTTCTAGTTTTGGTCAGAGATTTTTTCAGTGAGGATCCAACATTACAAAATGTACAGGGAATGAGAGCAATATATGCGGATTGCAACACGATTGTTCTGCAGCTTGAATGAACTGGTGGACCTGTGGCTGTGCTGAGCAGTTGCAAGAGGGCGTCTAATTTTAGCGCTGGCGAGGTACGCGGCGAGCACCCTTGGGTCTAAACAACACTCATTTCCCCTGCAGAGTAGAATTTCAGAGAATCTGACCACCCAATGATTGAAACATTTTACGCGAAGTAGATTAAGATCCTTCGCAAAGAAAGAAATGTAAAGAAGCGCCGGAGTTGAGGATTGGTGAATGAGCGTGACTGCTAGAATACATAAGCATCCATCGTGGCAAGGTTGGGCTAGACTCTAGTGAGTTGGGACGGTCCAAGCAAGTTGTGTTCGAGGAAGCCGCACCGAGAGATTGAGATTGAATGCAATTAGCAATGTCATTCAGTTTACCGTCCATAGCTGGATCAACAATTATACCATGCTCACATCCTCTTCAACAGGGCCTGCCTCCTTCCAAGCCTTAACATGTATAACACCGTGGCCCAAACGTTCCATTTCGCCACTAGTAGCCAACTTGTGAACCATCATGACGTTGAGTGCGAACTCCTTCCCTGACTCTGGGAAAACTGCAGGATCCGCGAAGGCAGCGACAGAAGACGATCTCTTTGATACAAGTAAGAAGAGACGAGGGGCTTTGGTTTCCAGTGTCTTCAAGGCATCCTGTGCGTCCACGCTGGTAAAAATCAGTTTGCCCACCCATTGACCTTTTGTATCGTATATGGGAAAGAAACCGCTACTACTGTGGTCCTCGTTGACCGAAACCAAAAAAGTGGCCACTGTGGTTCGGAACTGTAAAGTATGCGCTTGAGATACCTCCCAGGCACCATTCCTTCGTTGCGAGAAAGGCCCCTCCTTCGGGCGCTGGCCATAAAGTTCTGCCTCCAATTCAGCGATGGGTAACTTGATTTTTTCTTCTTTCTCCTTTGGGCCGTATATGATCCACCATTCCGATATTTGGGGTGCATCAAGGTCGGATAAGTTCTCAATGCTCACCGGACCCACCCATCCCGCCCATGACCACGTCGGGCACACGTTCACGTCCTTTCCATCTATCTTGTCGCGGCGCCTCGTCAATGGTTTTCTGGGGGTCCACAGTAGAGAATTTGCGAACCCGGCTATTGAGAGGCCAGCGACATACCCCATGCTTGCAGGGAAGCACTGGAGGGCCATTGCTATACCAGCAAATGCAGCGATCACATCGCTCTTTCTCCCAAGGTCCCTACGTGTATAGACGTCAACGACACTTCTGTAACGGTCGAAGAGAGCGGTGGGGGAACCTTCCTGGGTAGAGACTTCGAGTGCGTCTCGGTCATTGTACAATATACGTTCCATTGGCATAATTAGGTACTCTTTGGGGTACCCAAGTGAACATAAGTCTTCTTGAAAGACCTGCTCGTCGCACTGGAAATAGACCTGATAAGGCATGAATACTAGACTGCGGGGCGAGAGAAGTTGTTCTTGGTACGTCCACCCACGCGTGCGCCATTGGGTGACATTGATCGCGTTGAGGAGCGGTGGGAAGGGGACTGTTAACTCGAGTCCTTCAATAATCTCCACCATTTGATGCGATCTTGAACTGTCTTGGTTCACACCTGGAAGGCCTACATCTGCATTTGGCCCCGTGGCAGCAATGAGTGTGAACTTGGCGAACTCGTAAATCTTGTTCATCTGCTTCAGCTGCGCGTCTCGTTCGGGTCCTTCATCATCCTGTATGATGCACAATGCATCTATCCATAGATAGGGCTCGCCCATCTCCCGGACAAGTGCCATTGCATCCGCAATGGTTTTAGGGAACTTAGAATACTCTGGCATACCTCCTGGTTTCTTCCATTGCTCGAAGTTGGCGCGGATGAGCTTGATCTTTTGGTCACCGCCCCAGGTATAGCTCAAGGCAACGTACTCTTTCTCTTGACCCGCATGGATGAGACACCGCTGCTGGACGTCGATAAGGAGGATCTGGAGGGGAGTAACAGGCGCACTCCACATGGAGCTGACGTGGTCGTGCGTGAAGCAGGCTTCAAACCATTCTTTAAGAAGAGAGATGTCAAGTGTGGGTTTAACGATAGCTCCGTGGTATTCTGTCGCAGTAGGACTTGCAGATTCTGTAGAAGCTAGGGTGTGCGGGGAGGGTCGAATGAGTTGGATGGTAGGTCTCAACCTTTTTGCATCTGGCGTCACCGTAGAGAGGTCGTGGAGAGCGCCCTCTAGTTGGAAGCTTACAAACACTCGGAAAGTCGGCGATGTCAATTGATTTGACGATAGAATTGTATCTGGAGCGAGGAAACAACGAAGAACTGAGCCCTCGGGAACCTCGAATAAATCTTCTACTTTTAGAGTCGACGATTCATGTGGTAAGGGTACGGGCAGCTTTCTATGTGCACACATGGCACTGTAGACGGCGTGGCTGATGAGACGACAAAGAGCACAAGAGGTGGATCTGCTGAGGATGGAGGAGAGTAAGTCATGGGATTTTGGTTCAGAAGGATGAGAAGCAGCAAAAACGGGGGAAATGGAAAAACTAGTGCAGAAGATACATAGAGGCGAATTGTTCGCAGAGGCAGGAAGCAAGCGCCCTTTCTCCGGACAAACTAATGTCAGGGTCTTCTCTGTTGAGATTATGAAGGTTCATCCCTACTAGCTTCGTTTGAATGGATGAATACCTGGAGTGAATGAGGCATTATCTTGAGTTGACTTGGAGAAGGTAGCGAAGAAACTAGGGAACCGAGAGGATGATGATGGAGGCATATTGGACTCAGAGTGAAAGCAGTCTGAAGGATGCCTAGAGTGTGGCTGTGCCTACCACGTGACAGTCGCGTTGACCGACGGCGACATCGGGCCGGGGATGATAAGTTGGAGTTGAACTACTTCGGAATGCACACGCCGTAACGTGAAGTAATCTGTCCCAACGCCTGACTCCAGTCTTTTCCACCCACACCCACGTTCCATTTTATCTTCTGCTTGTAGCATCAGCTTTCTGGCTTGTCGATGTCCACCATCCCGACCCGGCCGCCTGTGGCGCCTCCACTTGCCTCGACCACAGCGCTTGCAAGCGGTGAGGGTCCACTTACCCCCTCCAGCGACCAAGTGAGTTTGGTTCCTGACAATATTACCTCAAATTCGCATTTACCCGAATAACTCATCCGCCTCGTGTTGAACAGGTGGTCGTTCTCTATGTGGTAACCCAGCGCTCTGCAATCGACGTGTGGCCTGAACACTCATGGATCTTTTATCTTTTTGTTTTTCGACGGACAGATAGTCGCAATGGCCGTTGTCATTTTTGGCTTTTGGAACGTGCCTGTCGTGCGCAACCTCATCAACCCGCTCAAGCTCTTCACCATCGGCTGGCACGAGCTCTGTCATATATCGGCGGTGTGTACTATGGCATGCAGCCATTGCCATCCTCCGCGTGGATTGGGCATGCAAAGCTGATTCCATCTCCCTCCTCGGCACCTTCCTTTGCCTAGGCAATACTTTCTGGAGGTCGAATACTCAAAATCACAATCGATCCGCAAGTGGGAGGGGCGACAATAGTGGAAGGAGGGACGCCGGGCTTCGTGTTGGCGTCCGGGTACATCGGCTCGACGCTACTGGGCGGGGCATTTGTGCTGGCTGGATGGGATACGTTAGTGGCCAAGGTCCTTAGCTTCATCCTCGGAGTAGGCCTCGTCTTGCCTTTGGTGCTCGTTCGGGATAAATTGTCCGTCGTTCCACAAAGTTCTTTTCTAAATTTGTCCTGACTTCTCTGCCTCAAGGACAATCGTATTGACAATATGCTACGAGGCCCTACTCATCGGTTTTTGGTTTGTTGATCATGCGTACGCCGTTCGTTCCTCTTCATGGTATTCTTCTGGAACAATCGGTTTAGCCAAGCCTTACGTTGGTACTGTCTCTTCATCGGAGTTATGAAGTGAGTCCAAGTTGTCCTTTCCTTTGATCGTCTCGTGCTGACACGCATTCTCAGCATCCTATTTGTTATTTGTCAGTCAAAAAGACGCCTGGCATTTGAGAGGGAGGCTGATTGAGTGGCTCGCAGGGGATGTCGCCGATGACAGATTCTTTCACAAAACCAACGACTCGGATGCGACACAATTTGCCATCCTATACCCGCGAATCGGTGCCCACAGTAAGTATTGAGGACACAGACTATTTACAGCTCATTTGACAGAAATTTCTAGTATGGGCTACATTCTGGATTATTTTCCAACTCATTGCTTTGGGAGGATTTTCCGTCCTCGGAATCTACGCTTTCAAGGCACGTCGATGATGACTTTTGACACCTATTCAACCACCTAATTCGCTCCTCATTTGCAGCTCTCAAAACAAGAAATGGATGCTCAAGCAGGTATGATTCGGCTTTCAGTCGCAGCCTCTCAGCGGCTCATGTCTGATTCTAGCATCATTCTTGCCAACATGAAATCTGCCTGCATTGCATCACAAAGTTTTTCTCTTCATCCTACACACGGAAATGACTCATCATGAAGTGGACGAATCATTCAACGACAACGGCATACATCAACCAACCTAGATTCTTCACTTCAACATCAAGATTACCCTAACTTGCAGGACACCACTCACATCATTACCATTGTTCCTACGCATTCAGTTCTTAACTTATTTGTATCAGAACATGTTGTATCTAACCTTTGGACATACCAGTGCTTTCTCCTTTGGAAACGTGGATAATTCATTCTATTGCAAGATAGACGTACATGAAAGGCGAAGTGAGGAGCGTCTTCGGGTCTTTCTTATGGTCGACTTTATTAATAAAGATATAGGTATGTGTATCGGAGTGGAGATCGAGTGTTGAGGATGATTTATAGGAAGGCAATTGCAAGGTCCGTATGCGTCATCGAGTGTGCAGGTCCAGGTCAGAGCGATCGTGCGGGTCGTAAGAATTTGCGGGTCGAGCATTGCGGTACAATGGCAAGTGCAAGGTCGGTTCGAGAGTTCGTGATAGCGTGCAGAGGACCGTTGGCTGGAAGTCAGCGTCGAGAACAGGGGGAAAGCGTTTATTTGCGGTGTGCTCGCCGTATGAGGCCTGCGATGAGTAGTGTCCCGATCGCTGCCGCTCCGCCAGCTAGTGCCATTCCGATGTAACCCTCTGTCGGAGGATTAACACACAAGCAGGTAGAAGGCTTCTGAAACTTGCCTCGAGTGACACCCTTGTCTATCAGTTGTCCCAGGCTTTGCGCCTGCATATTTGTGGGCTCCTTCTCCAGGAGCAGTGCTGCGGGGCGATGAGCGACTGATGGTAAGACAGAAACCCTCGAGCGTACCATTAAACTTGCGCGCTTCTTCAAAGTTCCCCATTTTATAATGTCCAAGTGCAAGATAGTACAGGCATTCTCGTCTCCGCGCAGGCTCTGTGCGGTAGATCTCTGTGGGGATGATGTCACTAGGCTTCTCTCGGTGGAAAGAAGACGAGGAGAAACAGACCTTGCAGCAACCTCACACCCTCGACCTGGTGCTCGCGCATTGGACTCTTTACGAGACCCCAGGCGTAGTTGAACTTTGTCTGAGTGGTGACATGGTCTTGAGCAACTTCCTTCAGATACTGGAGGCGAAGGACCTGGAGTTACGCGTAAGCATCCTGTATTTTTATTATGGATTGAGGCAGCAGACATACATCAAGCTCGTCGTATGTGAGGGACATTTCCGCATCTGCGGCGTATGGGAGTTCTGTGGGCATGGTTGGCTGTGGTGGCGGTTGGACGAAGACCAAATGGTGAGCGGAGTTTCAAGTCACAGCTTGGACTTGTCCACCTCACTAGCAAAAAATGGGCGACGAATATCGTAGTGAGTGTCTTTTCTTCTCTCTTCACTTCCCCCCTTTCCCCCTGTTATTGTCGCGTTACAACGATGGCTCATGGTGCATTTTCCTTCCTGGCACCATGCATCCTTGTTTCTACAGCTAGCATGCAGCAGCAGAGTCCCCGAGGAGTCATTCTCTTCTAGCATTTTTTTAGCATTCTAGCGTCTAGCACCCCATTGCACCAGCGCCAGCGCTTCTGTGTCGTGGTCCATGCGACTAGCACCTCTAACCCCATAGCATCGAGATCCGCAAGCGTTACTCACCCAGCCCTCGCTTTTCTTCCCCGTTTTTCTTTACAGCACGCGGCAGCTCTCATCGAGAGGACAGGTACCGTTCGTCCCACAACGACCGCGACAATTACCGCGAACATCGCAGCGACCGTGGCGACCGTGACAGATATGGCGGCGACAGGGACCGAGGAGGCAGACGTGGAGGGGATAGAGACCGTGGTGACAGGTATGGGGGCCGTGGGGGAGGCAGGGACTACGATGACCACGGCGGTCGACCCCCTCCGAGGTTTGAGGACGATCGCAGACACGACCGTCGCGGCCGCGATGATGACACGGGTCCTCCTCGCGGTCACAGG
>JANKHO010000534.1:0-20522 GCA_027627235.1 Agrocybe chaxingu | reverse complement strand
AGGCGCGCATCTTTCTTCAAGCGAGTGGTGCTGGTGGGTATATGCGAGTCTCGATGCTTTACGGAGGGACTCTGAAGAGAATGTGGGTGGCGAGAAGGCCAACAACAAGATGGGGACGGGATGGGGGATCAGTAAAAGAGCGACAAGAAGAAAAAAGGAAAATCAGGCGGATTGGGCGTGGAGAGAGGGGGGTGCGCCAGCGGAAGGCTCTGCCAGCAGCTTTATATTTATTTCTCTCGCCCAAAAATATCGCTAGTGAGCATTACTTCAGCAGGGTCGGGCCTACTCTAAAAATAAGCTCCTCGCTTGCCTTGAATGCTCCTCCCGGCCATTGTTCCTCTTCAGCGCCATATGGCGCGCCGTCTCCCTTACAACGTGCACGTCTTCTTGTTATCGCACGCAGAAACTTGTGCTTCAGAGTTCACAGTACACGACGAGGAGCAAGCTGGGTTGTCTGAAATGCTACCATCGCTTGGTGTCACCTAACCGCGTCAAAAATGAATCATAATCGACGGGGTTCTTCCCATAGACCAAGGCGAGGTCACACACTAATACAGCTCCAAATGACGGCACACGTCGCAGGAAGGGCGGCAAGGAGGGGAAGAGCAAGTCCACACCAGAAGATAACTGTGGTTACAACGATCCAGCAGCCTCAGGAAAGCAAATGGATCCCCCGATGAGCTCGGCGTCGAGGACAGCCGAGCAGACAGTTGGGCGCGTTCGAGTTGATGTACTTCCTAGTCAGGGGACGCGAAGCAGAACGAAGGTTAGGGGGGAATGACGGCCGGGCAGAATCCTGATGAACACGATCAGTAGATGAGAACTTTGGAGCGGCGCGCCGAATGATGAGACGCCCAAGTCCGAGGCATTTATCAACAGCTCTAATAATGGGGGAAAATAAGAAGGCAAATAAGGGCGCCCTTCCATAAAGCCCCCAAAGAAAACTCACCTCTATGATGGACCAGCCTCTGGACCGACCTCCAAGCATCGGAATTTCGGCTGTCGGGTACAGCTATAGCTATCTCATACTTCTTGAAGCGAGAGCTGAGGCGGGCAGCCAACTCTTCCTCGAACAGATACTTCACATCGTACTTGCTCTTGAACTCCTCTTGGGAAATTTGCCAAGGAAAGATAGATCGATTGAAGTCGTGTCGTGTGCGAAGCTCTGGGAGCCGATACTTGTTGAGATTCCATTGCACGACCGCAATGTAGTGGATGCAAGCGCAGCCTGGTCGATGACTGGTAGCTATGTACTTATATGTCTTCCACTTCTCCGTCCCGAAGGCTTGCCATTTCTTGTGCCATTCCATTGTCGTATAGATATGCAAAGGGTTCGAGCTCGTTGTGGAAGCGAACTGGGGTGATCAAGTTGTGCCTAGCAGGAGGATACGCATCCAGCAGCAAGCAGACAATTTCTTCAGGGTGCAAAATTTGGATGTTTTTGCTCCTCGCATATTGTTATAAAAATGCGATCCAGTCTCCCGAGGTGGTGAGCAGGGACGTGAGTGTTTTTTTTTTTGAGCGTTTCGTATAGCTGAGTAGCGATCGACATAGTCGCCCACCGGCAGCCCGCTAGTTTTTTCCAGGAGACGTGCTCCTGGGAGTTAAATCCGAAATACGCTGAGGAAATGCAAGGGCGCGAGGGTTTGATGGCGTGGGGGGCTGAATGATGAAGTGCCCTGAAAGTCTAAGGCATACATCAATAAATCCAACAAATAATGGAGGAAAAAAGGTATAATAAACAAAACCTACAAAGCCCGCCCACAAAATCAAGCAAACCGACTCTATACGAGATCAGCCTGGTTCTCATCCAGCCACTTCCGCACGTCCTTCTTTGACACCAAACCCAGCACTCTCCTCCTCTCCTCGGGGGTTCTCTTCCGGTAAAGCCGCATAATATAGCCGCTCACGCTCCAGAGATCTTCCCAATTCGCATCGAACAGCTCCCACCAGCACACGGGCGGCTTCGAAGGGAGCGGGATTTGCAGATGCCTTGCGGTAAGGAAGATCGCTGCACAGACGATGGTTGGGATTTGGTAGAGCGCATACACTGGCGTCTGGTGCCTACACCCTAACCATTCAGCGCCCTTCCTGGGGAAATATTTCGAACAGAAAGGACATACGCATCGTTCAAATACCCCCAAGCCCTCTCGCACGCGTCTTCCCTCCCCGCCAATCCTAGGACTTGCATATAACTCACAAGTGTTCCATAGGGCAGTACCACATGCACATTGAACCCGAGGCGCTTCAGGATCTGCATCTCAGCAACGACGAGTGCGTCCTTTAGGTCGTAGAACGTCGACCCAAAGTACGTCATTGGGTGGTAGTGGAAGTCCGCCTCAGGCTTGGAGGTGAGCGAGTGCGCGGAGCGCTGCAGGAGGAGGTCGTACACGTTGATGAGGTCGCGCATCCGAATGGGGCACTCTTCGAGCTTGGAGGCGAGGTAGAGGGCTCCCATCCCGATATCCTATGTTCGGAGTAAGTTGATCCTGAGGGTCGGATGGATTGCTAGAGATCGCTCACCCCAACCCCGAACTGCTTCATCGACGTGACGAACCAGAACCGCTGAAAAAGTATCTGCGCAGCAGCAACCGCGACCTGTTTTCTTTAACTCTTCTTAAGCACCGCTCCTTATTTCACGGAGAGGGCAGGCTTACTGCTTCAACAGGATCCCAGCCTGGTGGATTAGTTTGCACCCGTACGCCCGGAGGTCTTCTTCTAGATCTTGCGGAATCCCATCTTCCATCGAAGGAGTCTTCTCTATTTGCGAGAGAGAGGCAAGAGGGTAGAGGATTGAAGACATCGACTAGGAAGATGGTGGAGGACAAGAGAAGAGCAATGAAGGGTTCGTTGATTGCTTCTCAACACGTCGGGCCGGGGTTGCCGCAATGACATCAAAGTGCCGCCTCGACACCGAGAGAGCTTGGACTCAGTGAAAGCTCAATCCAATGCATGGTTCTACTAATGCAGGATATAAATACAGCGTACATGAGTGAGAGTGCATGTTTCCTTTCTACTTCGGCATAGGTTCGCATTTCATGTACGTCCGTCCAGGATCTATGGGAAGAGCGCAGAAGAATCCCTGTTCCTGTCGTCGTCACACAGAAAGGGGGAGTCCATATTAGCCAACGAGTTAGAATAGAGCCTAAGGATTATAACTACCTGCATAGCTTGGAATAACTTCTGTGAAGTCATCTTCAACTGCAGGAACGGTGTTAGACAAACCAGCCACCATGCTAAGCAACTTTTGGAACTCACCGTAATACAATCTCGCCCTTCTCTTCCGCCTGCTCGACATAATTCTGACTCTGAGCTCCCTCGTTCACTTTCAAACGTGTATTGTGTATTGGGATCGTGCTTGAATGACATATTCGGGAGGCGGACTGGCAAGGACGAATATCTAACACTCACGTTGATGAAGGCTCTCAGAATTTCCTTTGGTTGTTGTTCGGGCATTTCGGCTATTCTTGGTTCGCTATGAGATTATGAAGAACGTGTTTAGATGGTCGTGGTGACTGAGAAAGAGCGCCTGGACGGAGAGGAGAATACCGGACCACCTTTAACAATGACGTCATTGGACCCTACCGTACCAATTCCCCGCATGATTAAGAGCAGAGTGTCACTGAAATGGCCCTGGCTCTGGGTGAATATGGCAGACGTTGAAGGAGTTCTTAAAATCAGGAAATATATACACACAAAGGAAAACTCCGATAATATAGGTGAGATAATACAGAGAATTCTGGTTTTAAGTTACTCCTCTACTTTACTTCAGTTGCCGCGGGAGGCGAGGAGACCACCAGCGATGTTTTTGTCGCTAGGTACGCGGTGTTAGATCCTTGGTTTTCAAAGAAATATATGCAGATACTTACATGGTTAGTCCGACCATAGCTGGTCCGAGAGCCTCGGAAACCTAGTTGGAAACCAAATTAGCGTTGGACAACTGATCAGCATTGTAATACCTCGGCCAGAAGTTTTGGGTTGTTGTAATGGGTCACCTGTAGATAGAATCAGCACAAAATTTGCATGAAATAAGGGACGTTCTGACAGCTTGCACGATAGCACGGGCGCGCCTGGCCGGGTCTCCCGACTGTCGCAATAATGAGAAATGGATTCCGAGCGGGTGGTAAACAATTAGCGTACGTGGAAAATGCCGGAGCCGACGAAGACTGAAAACGAGGCTTCTGAGTAAAATATGTGCACACCGTTAAGCTGACTGACGTACCTCCGTCGCACCCAAGCTGCATCATCAGCGCAGCGTCCGCTAATAAGAGGAAGATATCAACGACCGTACATAACGTCGAAACCCGTCAGAAATTCACCGGGAGTAGCAATGCCTCCAGCTGCAAAGTTGACAACAGGCAAGCGCTTCAGCCTAGCTGTCTCTTTCAACAAATGGAAAGGCGCCTGGATCTCTTTCGCGAAAACATAGAGCTCTTCCTCGCTCATGACGCTTGCCTTGCGTATCTGGCTCATTACGGCGCGTTGGTGGCGGACGGCTTCGATGACGTTTCCAGTACCAGCTTCGCCCTTGGTACGAATCATGGCAGCGCCTTCGGAGATGCGACGGAGGGCTTCACCGAGGTCGCGGGCACCGCAGACGAAGGGAACTTTGTAGCCGTGCTTGTTGATGTGGAATTCGTCGTCTGCAGGGGTGAGCACCTCAGATTCGTCGATGTAGTCGACACCGACGGCTTGGAGAATCTAAGGTGAAGCTTAAACTCAAGCGCATATAAGATGAAGAAGCAGAGCACACCTGCGCCTCGACGAAATGTCCAATGCGGACCTTCGCCATCACAGGGATGGTCACCGCGTCGATGATTTGCTTGATCATTTCGGGATCACTCTGATGCAGAGATTAGATAAAGAGCCCTTTCGCCTAGTCCCAAAAAAGCGATCCGTACCATACGAGCGACACCACCTGCAATAGAAAGCTTAACCTATTTTCGAAGAGGACATGTCGGATATGCTGACCTTCTCTTCTGATATCAGCCGGAACTCGCTCGAGAGCCATCACGGCACACGCTCCTGCCTCCTCTGCAATGCGGGCCTTGTATCGAACATAGGTTAGACGCTGGAAGATCATCGAATGCTACAATGGTGCTTACTTGCTCCGCGTTGACAACATCCATGATCACGCCACCCTTTCAGAAGGAATGAAATTTATTCACCCGCGAACATCTCAAGTATCTTCTACCCACCTTCAACATCTGGGCAAGACCTGATTTGACCTGAGAATGCCTTAGACTTAGACAAAGAGAAATCCAATGCATAAATGACAGACGTACGCCGAAAGTTCCGATATTGCTTGAACCATCCCGCTGAGTAGCGCTCGCCTTCGCCGGAGCTGTGCTAGGTACAGCCGCACTACCCGCTCCTTGGGGAATGGGAGGGGTTTGGATAGACGGAGTGGTGGTTGCGGGCGTGGACATTGTCGAGCTGGGGGGAGTGGGCGGACCTAGGAGGGAGGAAGAGAAAAAGATACGATCGTAGATAATATTTTGACTCGATCCCCCTGCAAATCGATTGAGGGACGGAGGCCCGTGAACCTAACCCAAGCTTGGTGTTACAAATTAGTCAGCCATAAAAACCTAATCGGCTCTTGCAGCGTTTCCGTCTCCGAGACCATAAACCTTCAGTATCACAACGGCCGACAATTTTATTTTTTCTCTTCGCACTGGAAAATGTGTGATACTCCCGTTATGATCGTGATTCTCAACCGAATTGATTGTGTCGTTCAGGATCCTGGAAGCTATTACACCACTTATCGATATCCTGGATGACTCGGATACCAACCAGCTCTCGTCCCAAGCTGAGCGTCTAATGGCCAGGCCAACCGATGCAAAAAAATCGATGAGACCCGTTGTCTTACCACTGGAGATCCTTGAGATTGTTATCAATCTTCATGCCGAAGAAGGGGACACAGAAACAGTCAAGGCATGGGCGTTGACTTCACGGGCGCTTCTTCCTTCATGCAGATCTCACATTTTCTCGACGATAAAACTCCTCCCAGATTCATCATACCCATACTGGACCGAAGACACCATGGTGCACATCCAGCTCCCCCTCCTCAAAAATTTTACGCGCGTTATCGACTCCAACCCCGATCTTGCATTCTACGTTCGAACTCTCCACTACTGCGTTCGACGCATAGATTATCATAACGAACTCCTCGCTCGAACATTGCAGCGTCTAACTCACGTTAAGAAGCTCGTGTTGAGTTCTAGAATTCGGACGCGCGTCGATCCTCGATTAAATTGGCGGGATCTGTCTAAAGAGCTCCAGAGAGCACTACAGAGTATCATTCAGTCGCCTTCGTTGGTCGATCTCCATTTGAGTGCAATGTTTAACTTGCCTGCGATCATCCTGGCCTCGTCGAGGGGCTTTCGCCACCTGTCATTGCATTATACCGACTTCGTGGAAGCTCCCGACTACGTCGAAGTTGATGTGCCTGGCAGCCTGTTTCTGACGTCTTTGACGATCTCAAATTTATCAGCAAGAGGCGTCCGAGATTTGATTAAGGCCACCCTCGACAACGTACCTTTAGTCGACCTCAGCCGCCTTTCGACATTCATCGTTCGACAGTCGCATCTCCAGGAGGTGATTGTCGCCGCCGAAGTTCTTCAGCTGTCTAACCACATGCAGAACTTCTCTATAACGGGTTCGTCCGATAAGTCTTCATCTCAATCTTGGACACCTCTAAGCTGCTCTATTGTCCAGTCAACCAAGGTCACGGGCCCGTATTTTTTCAGGACTTGGTCAGAACCGGGGCTCTAAAAACCCTCAAGACGTTTAAGGCAGTCATCATCATCAGCTGGCAGGACTTTCGAGCAGATCCACTCCTCGGCCTTTGCGACGAGTTCACTAAATGGGGCGAAAAGAACGTCCTGGAAAGAGTTGACATAGTCGTCCACGTCGAAGAGGATGCCTTCACACAAACTGGCGGTGTTTGGAGTAGGCTGAACACCCTGGCAGATGAGAATCGTTTCCCAGCCTTGCGGAAAGTTACCTTGCACATCCAGTTTGAAGACTCGCGTACTCTGGCGGCGATGACTATACGCGAGGGCGACGAGTTTCAAGCCTTGAAGGCAAGCGAAAGGATAGATTTCGAATTTACATCTCGAGTGCTGTCGCCTGAGGCGAATTTTCGCAGTAAGTATTGCTGCGTCGAACCTTCGATCTCGCTAATGTCGTCTGTCAAGGCAGTTTATCCGATCCCGATGTCTGGTGATGGACCAACACACGCTAGCGCTGGCGCTGACTGGAACCTGGGAGACGTGACGACATCAGCGTAGCGTAGAATCAACAGCTAGAAAGACTGGACACGTACCCAGCGACGCTTCCCGGGACTGGCAATATTTCTTGGGACCAAGGTTGCATAGACCTTTTTTCCTAGACAAGAGGATATGCGCTCAGGACTCATAGACACGCTGGACCAGGGCTAGTATTGGTTATAAAAAAAAACAGCTAACACAGGAAGAGAGCAGAAGTGGTGAAGCTCGTGAAGATCCACAACACTCAGGGACGGGTGGGCATCACAGGATGGTTAATAAATAGATAAATATCAGATTGAAATCGAGAGCGTAGTAAGAGAGAACCAAGAGATAAAGAAAACTTAGGGGATTCCAAAGCATGCTAGGGAGAACGACGACAACTAGAAATGCTATCCGTCAAAAAAGCCTAGGTAGTGTTGCTAGTGGAGTGAAAATAAAATCGAAGGCGGGACTCGGGGAAACAAGTTTAGTAGATCTTTTCCGGAAGAAACCACAGATGACGAAATCCGGAAAGGAATAGTCTGAGTCGTAGTCAAGGGTAAGAACACAAGGAGAAGCAGGTGGTCGAACAGGGGGATGAGAGAATTATGCTGAGGGGAAAATGGAACGAGAAGGATGAAAATAAAATAGTGTAAGTGAGAGACATAAAAATGGGATGACCTTGAGATGAGAAATCAAAGAAAATCAAGGAGAAAAAGAAAAAAGAATCTTTAGACGGGTCCGTGCGACGACTAGAACGAAACAGATCTGTGATGTCAGATGAGACCGTACACTGCGCAATGCTTGTGGATGCTTTATTGAGATTGAGACAGATGAGAGGAAATTGATGACTTGATGAAATGGATACTCGTTTATGATGGGTGGGCATTCGAGATGGACAATGTGAATTGAGATGGGTTTGATGGGACCTTCGACAGCTAAGTCGATGGTTATATGAAGAGCAGGAACCAATTTGTTTTGTGGCCCGACGGAAGGAAAGATCTGCCAGAGGGGCGAGTGGTGGAGAGTAAGCCAGCCGGCGACGAGAGCGAGGCTGAGAGGAACGATTCCGAAAGGGAGCAAGAAGACCTAAACGAGCGTGCTGAAAGATTGGCCTACGGGGGCATGGTGAAGTCTTTGGTCCTAGTGATATCATATCATATTGCGGGTCGTTCAATTGGACTGCAATTGTTGGGGCTTGAGCTGTTTTCCGACGTGTTTTTGCGATTTTATCTGTTGTTGAAAGAGACGTGATCGAGGCATGGTCACTCCAGTCCATGAAATCCAATATGGATCAGGAGAACTCAGAGTTCAGTCTCGTCGTAAGGTATGATGGGCGTCGAAAAGTCGTTGTCAGCTGATCAACAGAAGGGCATACGGCCAGGGCCGTAAGTTTCCGAGCGGACCATTGGGCGAATAGGCTTCTTGCTCTTGAGACCTGCAGACTTCGTAGGAGGCGGACAAGGGCTGTCCCCGAGATCAGTGTCAGTTTCGTCAGCAGTAGCGCTACCGTCCTCGATGAGCGTCGTCAGCCCGCCTCCTCCACGACGGCTGCGTGCAGCAGTTGCCGCGGCGAACAGAGTAGGAGGTGCAGGTGCAGTGTTGCGTTTAGGCTGTTGCTGTTGCTGTTGTTGTTGGGCGTATGAAAGTGCCTTGGCCCCGTCCCCGTAGGTGTAGGACTTATGGCGACCGAACTTTGCCTTGCGGAACTGGTCCAAGTCTTCACGACGAGAGGACGCGTGGTTGGGATCGTCCATCGTCACATAAGCGGGAGGCTCGCAGCGATGTCCAGACATCTTGAAGTATTGGCAATAGCCACCTTCAAGAACGTAGACCTCCGGATAGTGGATCCTCGGGTATACCTGGTTGTTCATAGCACGGTCTTTGGCCCTCAAGTGTTTTGCACTATTCTCTCATTTGTCATCACGGCCGAATTAAGATGTAGGCATTGGTACTCACAAAGTCGGTGCACGCTTCGCGCTGAACTCGCAATGAAAGACAAGAATTGTCTTTCTGGCCTTGTCGCCACTGACGGATGGTTTGGGTTTCGTCAAGCTGGGGCCAAGGAGCAGCTCCTCGACGGATGCGGTGTTGTTAATGTTAACAGCTCCTGGGATATGACCACCAGCGTATTCATAATCAAAACGGCAATCTATGATATGGAAGTCAGTAATGTCGTCGTTATAGTGTCCGTCTAAGAGATTGTCCAACTAGAGAACAAAATTAAAAAGGATCCAACGGGTGAACACAGGGAAACCAACCGTCTCAGGTTTGATCCTCATCAAACCGTCCTCTGACACGCGATGACAAGGGAGAATCTTCCCGTGAGCCTCGTTATCCCCAAACCCAGGCATCCCAGGAGCCATGAATTTGGCCGAAGGACTCTCCTTCGAAATCATGGCTGTCGCGCCAGTTAAGGGCCTAAAATCCTCAGTACCATCGCAACGCCTGATCGTCTTTACCTGCTGGCGCTTCGAGTACGCCTGAGCAGGAGACGACATGTCTGGTCCTTCAAATGACTCCTCATCTTCCTGCTCAGTGTAAATCGAGGGAGGGAGGAAAGCAGAGAAAGCACGTCGGACAGGTGCAGATCCACGAGGGCTGTGGTCCTCTTCCGAACCAGAAGCAGCGGTCGAGGGCGACATGACCGGGTAGGCCGATTGAATGGCATGGTCGGAAGGTTGAACCATCGCAGAAAGCACGGGCCTGCGAGGACGCTTCAAGAAGCCGGCGGAAGGCGCCCCGAGTCCTGGCAAAGAAGGCTTGCCACGGCCAGCGACAGTAATACGCTCCAACTTGGCATCCGAAGGCGACGAGTGCTGCATAGGAGACGACGAAAGTTCATGTTGAGGACTGACGGTATTTCGAACGGACTCAGGAGACAGAGAGCGGCGTTTCCTAGGGTGTGCTGAAGGCGACTCATAAGACCGACGGGGCGAGAGTGTGTCGTAAAACAGTTGATTGAATCCAGTAACCGTCGGGGCGGCAGATTGAACAGCGGACGAGAACGAAGGCGGCGAGAAGGTGATCGGTTGAGCCACTGAGTCAGCGTGATAAGACGTATCAACGTCCATGGCATCATCCATAGGCGATGATGGAGCCTACGATGTGAAAGTAATTAAATAAATCAACAAGGTTGCAAAATTCAACATACAGTCAGAATGGTCGCCTCGGGCTGCTTGGGGACGGTAAACCATTCGGAAGGCAAGGCTGATCGTTGAGTGCGTTTTGAGGACTGTGTCGCAACAGGTCCCTTTGCTGCAGCAGCCACAGCATCCATGTGAGGGCTAGGCAAGAGGGAGTCGCCACTATTGCTAAGATCTGAACCAAAGAGCCTGGCGCCACTCGTGAAGGCGCGTGGCCTCTGTGGTTTGTTCGCCGATCGGGCTGCAGGAGCAGGAGAGATGTCCATAGGTTCGCAGTCGGAGGACAAGTTGATGTTCTCGCGTGGAGGAGAGTTTAATGATACATTGGAGGCGAAGGAGATCTCCAGGTCGGACGAAAGGAACTCTTCTATATCGTTGTTGGACTTCAGGAAACGTTGGCTCCTCTTGCGTGAAGGTGCGGATGGGGCCTGAAGGAATTGGTTGGAGGATGGCGCGAAGAAAGCCATCTCAACGTCGCTCGAGGAATCGCTGTGATGAGAGCGTTTCTGTTTCTTGTATACACCTTTCGAGGATGCTGCTATAAGATGATCGAGGAAGGGCATGGAGGTGGCGCGGGTATGGGTGGTTCGAGTGGCAGCCATAGATGGTGATGGTACAGATATGATGTCGCACAGAGGTTGTTCAGCGGCACAGATACAGGTGGTCGTTGAAGTTGAGCCGAGAGGGAGAGTGGTGGCGCGAGGGGAAATAAGAACAAGTCAGAATACAGGTTATAAGGGCGATGGAGGTATCATACAGACCAGAGTCTCTGGCCCTATCGAGGAATCTAGCCGAGTGTTGGTTTTAAGGCCACTGGCTGTTGAACAATAAATCAGCCTTGAGTTACCGACACAGGATCTCGGTCCGTATGGGGGCAGGAGCCACAGGTTGAGCTTCGAGTGGCCCATTGTCTACCAACTCGGGCCAGATGCACATGGCGGGATTGGTTGAACGCCCGAGGAACCCAGGCACTCCGGGCCAGCTCCCTTGCATGTCAAGAAAGAGGGCCACATACCTTACAGCGTAAGGAACGTATTGTCGGAGGAGGCCGCACCTGGACCGCAGAACGGAAGAGACGGCGGTGAGCGCTGTGACGGTGGAATACGAAGAAGTTCAAGGGAAGGTATTCTCACGAGGATTCCTGAAAGCAAACCAGGCTTGTGGACAACTGTGGGACTGTTTTGACCGCGGTTCTGGGAGCGAGGACGTAATTAAATTGATTGGGGCCAGTGCCGTCGGTAAGGACTTCCTGAAAGGAAGAAAAAAGGGTATCTTCGTGACGGTGGCGGGGCGGCGGAGGGGGTTTCACTGGAAGAAAAGGCGGGTCGCCTGGGCGGTGAACAGGAAAATGTCGCAAAAACGCGTCCTTGGAGTGGCAGTCGTCCTGGTTCTACTTTATTTGCATGCAGTTGGTCAATGTTCAACTTGCACGTGACCGCGTTTCGGATGTCCCTGGCGACGTCGGCCCACCCCTTTGTCCGTTCTTTGTCCCCGAACAGGTTCAAGTTGGCGCCTCGTGTTAGCAAGAGATGAATTCGACGTTCCGCGACATAAATTACATCTACAGGACCCCTCCAAAACCCTTTACTCGTCGCGCTTTGTCACATACAGACTCTTGTCAGGATTTGCCCAGTCAATTTCGGCCCATCTGCACCAACAAAGCTAGGTAAGAACAACGTCATGGGTGGAACAAAATGATTGTCTACGCAGGGAAGACATATCCGATGTTGTCATAGTGGACTTCTGGATGTTCTCTCGCGATGGTGCTTACGAGCTCCTCGTACATGATCTATGTGGGGCATCAGATATCTGCAACAAGGACCCCTGATCTTTTGAAGACCAACTCACTCGATAGCCCTCAGCGTTCAAATGCAACCCATCGCTCAAAAACCTGCTTAGTTCCTGCTCATTCTGGCCCGAAGCTTCCCAGAGCAAGTTCCAAACATCCACGAACGCCACACCTTTCTCCGACGCGACGTCACGGACGGCCTGAGCATACGAGCGCGTGGTTTCGAACTCTCGATCCAGCTTGAGTGGGGGATTGCGTGACTCGAGATCGGCTCGCCTTTGGAACGTGTTGACGGGCGGCGGGCTGATTAGTATGATACGCGTCTCTGGCGAATAGTGCGGAGATGTCGGCGATTTGACCATATCGACCATCCGTTCGAGGTTAGACACAAAGGTCGGGAGGGGGACGTGCTGGGGCGATGGTTTTATGCAGGCATCGTTCGCACCAAACCAGACGGTCAGGACCCGCAATTTGGGCGCACTCTTGTCGGCACTCTTCGCGAGACACTGCAAGCGCACTTGATCTTCAGAGTCCGAGTCGTTCAGGATAACGATTTACGCACTTGTTCGAGGCACGGAATGCTCCATGTCGTGTTGTATCCTGACAGTCCTCGATTCAAGATATCTAGCTTTCTGGCATAAACGTCTGTTCGTCGTTCGTTGTCAACGATCTCGTTCAAATGAAATCACCAACGAGGCGGACGTACGAGCAAGACGTTGGCCAAATCCATTACGACCAGGCTCCCATGCTCCTTGTGTTATTGAGTCACCAAAAAGCATGAAAACATCCAGAACATGAGCTGACATCTTTCTCTGAAGCTAGAGGAGAAAGAACGCCGGGTGAGGGAAAGACAAGAGGAGCCCTGTGCCGCAGGCGATGATCTACGCGAACGGCATAGATCACCTAATGACGGGCCGGGAGGTCCGATCTTCCAACGTTCAACACGCAACTTGGTCAAACTGACTCAAGTTTTCTTCCTTGTTATCACAGTGCACACAATGAGCGCAGACACTCGGCTCATTCCGCTACGCGTCGCGAATAAGACAGCATATGTCTGGGACGTAGATGGTAGGCTTATTCAGGGATTTACCCGCGAAGAAACAAGGCTGATTCTGACCTAGACATCGCGGCCATTCGCTCCAAGCACCACATCTGCGGCGTCCTCACTGGTACCCTCCCGCATCTATCCCAACAAAATGTCTTTTTGGGAGTTCCTCTAGTGCTTATGCCCGAAGAAGCGGTTCTCCTCGTAGAAATAGGTGCGTTCGTTCCGTTTTGCGTGCTCCATTGGTTTCTCAATACATGCTTATCGTCCTGTCAATCTCTCCTTTGGCGATCAGGTGCAGCCGTCCTAATAGACGACCCGACTGCCTACAAGCAACCCACGGCCCCTCAACTCCAACACTGGTCGCAAGAACAACAAGACTCGATCAAGACCCAGCTCGCCCACGCCGAGACGAAGGTGGTTCAAGAAAGCAAGCAAGCTGGGCGTGCCATGTCTGAGGAGGCGCTACTCAAACGGAAGGCTAGGGAAGAGAGGAAGAGGGCTCAAGCTTCAGCCAAAGCTGCTGCTGAGGCGGCCGAAGATGGGGACCCGAGTGCTTTGCTTGCTGCTGCGTCACCCTTATCCACTGCTGCTTCATCTACGGAACAGGACACGAGAATATCGGCTACGCCAGAGCCCACTACATCCCTCCCCGAGAACCCACAAAAGGGGTCCTCAATACCTTACACAGTTGTAATTCCAGCGTCTTCCTCGTCGCTGGAATGGTATGATGCGGACGCGTGCACCTACACCACGATAGAATCCGCGAAAGCAGCAGGGATCTGGGACTACCCGTCCAATCTCTCACAACGCGCAAGGTGTGGTGTGTTTAAGGACCTATGGAAGCAAGGCTACTTCATGGGCGGAGGCATTAAGTTTGGAGGAGAATACCTGGTCTACCCCGGTATGCCCACAGTCCGTAATGCTTGATACCTGCCCTACACTTCTAAACATTTTGTAGGCGACCCACTGCGGTATCATTCCCACTTCACCGCGACAGTCATCGAATCGCCCGTAGCTTCCCTGCGGCCGATGGAGATCGTTGCGCACGGTCGATTGGGCACTGCGACAAAAAAGGCCCATCTTCTGTGCGGCTGGGACGACGAGAAGGAAGAAGCGTCCTACATCTCCATTGAATGGGCAGGCTTCGGCTGAGCCTTTCCTTCATGGTCAACAGTGTCATCCACGAACCGTGTAAAATCTACAATACTTAGAATGTAAGTATCGAAAACAATGTGTAACTGCGCGAACCCTAACGTCAGTCGAGCTTTCGCCTAGTCCCTATATTAATCCTCCCACTAGTGGCTCTAACAGGTTTACTGCTGCTCGACTGAGACGGGGTGCCGCTCCGACTGTATGGCTTCATCTCCATCTGCACCGCCCCGTCCTCTGCGCTCTCCGTCGAGTCACTGAACGATCTCCCCCTCGCCGCCCCCTTATGCCTCACAATTGGCCGCCCTCCAATGAAGTTGAGCACGCGAATAATCGCATCGTTAATCCAAATCACCACTGCAAAAATCGGAAGGCGGATGGGGATGAAAGGAGACGGGTGCCGGATAATGTCGTTTTGCTCCGGTCGGGAAGAAGGGATGGGCGGTGTGGGGTTGTAAGGATCTGTTGGGGCTGGGCGGGCGTGCATGGCCATTATGATGTACTGTTGACGATGGAGATATCAGAGAAGCACAGGAAAAGCGTTTGGAGTGTCTTACAGAAGGAAATATGAGCGCAAATATCGCAGCATTCGCAAGACCGGTACCCCATGTGCATAGTGCGGCTGAAGGCAAACCTGAGTTGTCAAACATTGTAGGTTGAGCATCAAGTGAATAGCTGCTGTTGAAGGTGCATCCACAGACCGAAGGCGAAATAATAAGCCCAACGCTCTTCAAGATGCCTGATTCTTCTCGAAAGTGAAAGCCCACGAGATATCCAAACAAACCTGCAAACCTTCGTTCGTCCCAAATTCTTGAAAGGCGACAGAAACAGGCTCACTCAAAGCAATAATATCTAAGAGGAGCGTCGTGTGTAAGTTCGTCTCTCAGGAGTGCCGCTTTGTAGGACTTGACACTTACGAATCAACCCAACACAAAAAGATAAAACTCGCCGTCGGGCCAATAACAAGCAAGCGGCTCATGGCAAACGACACGACTACTGACGTGCATACCATCACGACCCGGTACGCGGACGTCGCAATGGCCTTGAGCATCCCGGTGTACGTCGTCGCCGGAGAAGGTGCCGGACGTCCACCGTGCTGGAGCAGGTACGTGCGTTTCGCGATAGTGGTGCACCAAGTACCCTACATTCAACCGAAAGCAGAATGAGATAAAGGCAAACGCCATCACCGCTGAAGAGAATGAAATGAAACAAGCGTACGTTAAGGTATAACGACATCCCGACGACGGGAAAGAGCCACAGGGCCTGATAGAACCACCCGATGTTCCGGTGGAACCATTTCTGTTGGTCCCGGACGAGCGGCAGGAGGAGCAGGTCGAAGACATATATCGAGAGCAGCGAGAGCGAGTTCAAGAGGAGCGATTTGTATACGTTTGCCCGAATCTCAGCGTCACTGCATCGGTGTTTTCGGGGTGGAAGGAGGACAGACGGACAATATTCATGAACCAGGTCGGCAAGGAGATAAGGCAAGAAAGATTAGAACACTGCTAGTTCAGAGTCTATTCAAGCCTACCTCGCTACAGTCGTAACAACCGTGTTCCAGCGAAAGGAATCATAAAGCCCTCTCCATGCCCAGGTCAATTGTAGAAGAGCCGATTCCTGCACGGAAAGGAATGTCGGATACGAATCGCGTGAGGATATTTTCACAGCCTGCGGAGACGGATATTGGAAAGACTGCGGCCGAGATGCATAGTGCGACACCGACATAAGGCAATCGTCCTCACCGTGTGCCGCGTCGTGGTCGGTGGAAAATGAAACTATGAACAATCGTTGTTTAGATCTCACTGGGTCAGTGGAGTGAGCCCTAACCCTAGATTGGGAGATGTTGGAACACTACTCGTGAGTCGTAGTCGACAGTGGGTGGCGCTGAACAATCTTCACACCTCCGCATTGCACGGTGCAAAAAATCCGGCGATATGGCTATTCCTTGCTATGCCTATCCTACTACTAGGAACACATAACACGGACCTGTCGCCGGTCCAATGCTATACATTACTGTAAGATAAGGAAGGCGAGGAGAAAGTAGTACATGGTACACCTGAACAGCAATAAATTATGAATACACAACAAAGAAATAAGAAAAAGCGAATAGCAGGGAACCAATGCGACAAAGAGGCAATAAAGGAAATAGGTCGACTAGGGAACGAAAAGGGCGATGTCACTGGGACGAGCGGAAGTAGAGATCATGCATCCATAGATGAGCCCGGACGAGTACAGATGGCATCGCAAGGTTACTTTGCAGCAGCCTGTGCATCGCCCAATGTCAGCAAGGAAATAGAATCCACAAGTCGAAAATCATTGACCTGTTTCTTGGTAGCCTTAGGCTTAGCCTCTTTCTTTGCTGCTGGTGCCTTCTTCGCAGGAGTGGCTTTCTTTGCGGCGGCCTTAGCCTTCGAGGCGGCTGTTGTGCCGGTAGCAGCCTACAGAAAAACCCAGATTGGTTTTAATAAGATATAATTGCAGAAATCCATTTACCTTCTTCGCTGAGGCACGCTTAGCGGTAGACGTGGTCTTCTTGGTCGTAGAGGTCTTAGTAGCGGCCTTGGGCTTTCCAGCAAGGACCTTCTTCGCGGCAGGTTTCGCCGCTGCAGGTTTCTTTGCAGTCGCACTGGCCTTAGGTTTGGCAGCAGCAGCAGTCTTCTTCGGTGCAGCGGCCGACTTAGCGGCTGGTTTGGCGGAAGACTTCGTGGTGGACTTCGTGGTGACTTTGGGCTTCGCAGCTGCGGCCTTTGTGGCTTTCGTCTTAGTAGCAGTGCTCTTTGCCTTAGCGGCAGGTTTGTTCTAGGCAAATATGGCTCAATACTTGTAAGGCGCCGTTGGCACTGACGAACGTACTTCTTTGGCGGAGGCATCGGGTTTGGTCTTAGGAGCAAGTTTAACTCGTCCTGAAGGACCTGGAAGTAAATCAGTGAGACATTGCCTAACATATTCAGAGCAGTCCGTCCACCTTTGGGGAGGGCGAAGACACCCTTCTCGGCGCCACTCGTAATCGCCTTTGCGAGTTGAGTGTTCTGGGCGGCTCCGATTTCTAGCTTGTATGTCGACTCCACGAACCTGATAGAGGAAATAAGATAAGGAAAAAGAGAGACCAAAAAGGGTGTAGCATACTTCTTGATTTGTGGGCGTGAAACACCAATGCGGGCATCTTCAGTGTTGGCGGCAATACATTCCTACACGTTGTCGCAGCGTTGTCAGCATGCTGTCGACGACGAAGAGGGGACGGAAAAACGTCGAGAAAAGGGACCGTGGACCTAACAACAGACGAAGAGACATGTCATGTTTGTGTTGAAGTTTGCGCACGGGCTTCGTGCCCTCCGCCCTACCTTTTTGGGCAGACAACGACGAGCACGAGTGGTAAATACCGCGCGGTAGCACGGGTAAAGTGCCAGCGAAGAGAGTATAGTGGTCATTTAAAGGTCAGCTAACCTTGATCATATCGAGCCAGGGAGGATGCGATGGGACAGCCTTCGCTGCAGAGGGCTTCTTGGTGGTGGACTTGGCAGTGGAGGCCTTCTTGGTCGACATTGTTGACGGCGGGGGTCTTGAGGTTGCCTAGCAAGTGCTTGAGGTGTTGGCGGAGGTTGGCGGAGGGCGGCGGTGAAGGGCGGCGGAGCGGGATGCGGTGGTTGGAGATGAACCTGGGAGGCAAAAGGGGGTCTGATAGCTTTCGGGTCGCTTGTCTATTTATACTAACACGATCGCGTTCGTCACGTGAGACTTCACTTTTGAATCAACAAACATCGTCGCAGGCTGTGCGCAGGTTGGTCCCTTCGTATCCACCGCGCTGTTGACACAGGAGGATACTTACACATCGAAATTATGTGTGTAATGCTTTTCTTTCTATGCGCGTATGTGTCGCCACTATAAGCGTGTGTCTGCAAAGTTTGTTGATTCTAAAACGCGTCCAACGCGTCAACAAAGATGGCCATCACATGACGCACACTTTGGGAAATGAGCGAACCAATCAGGGCACTTCAGTTTTCTCCTCTGTCTACCATGTCCATTTCCCCAGCGGTACGGTCTGCGACCCGAGCGGCATACAGAGACGTCTTGCGTGCGGCAACTCTTACTTTTCCTGGTAAGCCTATGTTGCAATCCCTTCGGCGATAGGCTAAGGCTCCGTGAAGGTGACTGGCCAGTTCTGCAAGGCAATTAGCTTCGTCTGTTGGAGGAATATAGTCTTACACCCCCGTGTCTCCGTAGCCTTTAGGACCAAAGTACGGTCTGATCTCTCGCAGACCCTCGTCGTAGACGAAGCGGCCGTCCAACAACAAGGTCAATTCCTGCGGGAAATCGCGGGTGTCTTGAGACGGAACGTTGTGCAGGCTACGAAGGTTGATGCTGCTGAAGATGGCTCGGAGCTGTACAGTGAGAATAATCATTCGTAATTTCTATGACCTTCCGCTGACATGCTCCAGGAATACGGCTGACCAAGGATACTGAGCTCGGTGACAATGAATCCATAAAGAATCCTCCTCCAGTGGAGTCAAGTCGCAGTCAACGCCGCAGGGCTGGGCAAGCTCACAAGTATGTGTTGGCCTTTCAAGCATAGGCTACTCGAAGGTAAACTGAGCCAGTTCGTCCACAGATGCTGTTCAGCCTAACGACGAGACCTCGTTACCTCCACCGATCCCCGCTCCTCCAAGATTTTTTTCTGCCCTTAAGAAAGCCCACAAGGAACGTATATTACCTGAAATCCGTGAAGATGACATCGAAGAGTCTTTCGTTCGCGGTCAGACCATCCGTCTCGTTCCATGCACGACCAGCGCTAATATCTCTTCCATTCTCTAGGGAGTGGCCCGGTATGTTCGCATACGATCCTTACATGCATTCGTCATAAACTCGGTGATAGGGTGGACAATCGATCAATAAAACTGAAAACAACGTCCAGCTGCTTCACAAACCGACAGGTGTCCGAGTGTCCTGCCAGGAGACGCGTTCCCTTTCCCAGAACCGCAAGCTGGCACGTAAATGGCTCCTTGAGAAGGCGTGTTATGTGCCTCCCGTCTGAAATGTGCCACGAGGTTGACCGCTTGGTGTCTCTAGCTTGACCAGCTAGCCAACCCCGGCTTGTCGAAGGAAGACATGAAGGCAGCGAAGCAACGAGAACGTGAGCGTCGACGTAGAAAGAAGGCAAAGAAGAAGGCAAAGCTGAAGGAGGCGCCTCAGAGTATTGAAGAAGAATACTCTACGAAAATACATGGATACCCAGTGTGATTAGCATTAATGCTTAGCGGCGATAAATCTTATGAATAGAACCTGCCACTGTGGGGACACCTTGTGTCTGAACTTCGAGTGCAGATACTTCGTTGCAGATGGTCAAGGTGTACTCGGGTGCTAGTCGAGCCTGAAAGAAAGGGCACAGTCTAGTTTAGCTAAGCAATCAAAGCAACTGCCCAAGTCGGAAGCGCAACTGTAAAGCTTACGACCACAACTGTTACTTGGGACAACACTTCAAGTTGAAATCCTGAAGACGTCCGACGATGGCCACGGTGAATTCTAGTGGACTGCACTCCCTTGCTACCCTAATCAAGCGGTATGTCAACGCGACACGCTCCCTGGCCATTCAGCAAAGCTAATCACTTCTATAGCCTTGAGGCTGCAGCTTCTCGTTTCGAGGACATTGCAGTCGTTCTTGATCCAGCATCGGGATCTGCTACTGGAACTCGTCGAGAATCAATTGCCCAACCAGCGACGCCTGCATCTAAGGTCTCTGTTGCGTCACCATCAACCCCGACACCAACCCCTGCGGCTCCGGTTGCACCTGCCCCAGTACCTGCGGAGACACCGAAGAGTGCTATCGCATTCCAGGAAAAGGTCATAGATGCGAAGCTCAAACCCTTCATCGAGCTCACGAAAGTTTTCGCCGGACCGAACGTCGTCGAATCTGTGCGCTGATTGACTTTTCCAGTACTGTTCAAATACTCGCGGGCTTACGCTGTCGTCTAGGTCTCCTTGGTTCAAAAGCAATTTGATATTTTGTACGACTTCTTGAAGCTATCTGCGTCATGCCAGAAGCCAGATCAAAAGACACTAGAGGCGCTCCTGGCACCTTTCCCTCAATCCATTGAGGCCGTTTTCTCGTGCAAAGGAGGCCCAATAGACGCGATCGCGACTGGTTT
>JANKHO010000533.1:0-20523 GCA_027627235.1 Agrocybe chaxingu | reverse complement strand
CGCACACGCGACCTCCGTCGCCGCCAAGCGAAGGTCGCCACACCGGCACTGGTAAACGAAAGGGTACATCGGAAGCCCGCATGCCCACCAAGGTGCTTTGGATGAGGAGACAGCGGGTACTGAGGAGATTGCTCAGGAAGTACAGAGAGGCTGGCAAGATCGACAAGCACCTGTACGTCTAATAAGTGTTTTTCTCCCTGTGAGCCGGGTCCTGACATTCGTTAAAGCTACCATGTTCTTTACCAAAAGTCCAAGGGCAACGTTTTCAAGAACAAGCGTGTCCTCATGGAATACATCCACAAGGCGAAGGCCGAGAAGAGCCGCACCAAGGTTCTCAGCGACCAAATGGAGGCCCGCCGTGTCAAGAATAAGGTTTGTTTTACATTTTTCTGTAGAATATCTATCGGCATTTACTCACACGTGTATTACTAGGCTGCCCGCGAACGTCGTGCTGCCCGTCTCGCCGAGAAGAGACAGGGTATCCTCGCTGTTGAGCATGAGGAGGCTAAGGAGTAAATGTGATAATCATTCCGGGTACACCTTCTTCATCCTGCCCACACCATTAGTCGCTCTTCTGGTTATGATCTTCCCTTCTCATACATATTGTTCTCGACGGTTTTTCATGCTGTTCCTTTCCAACACCGTCCCATGTAACGCATGCTCAAGAATTGATGTGCTTACCCTATGCCTCCGAATTTGGCGAACGGTTGTACACAGGCTGTACACAGGCTGTCGTGGCAAAGGGCCGCCACTGTACGCGCGTCTTCTCCAGGTTACCATTCACGCAGGAACCTCGAAACTTATGCCCTTTGTGTAATATTTACTATGTAGTATGGAATGGCTAGTAGATTACACGTGAAGGTTCAAAATCGTACGAAGCCCGTCATGGCTTGATTCGTTCCACGTACGAGGCGATTGTATTGCGTTGGTCAGGTAGCGGTGCGGGCAGATATTGGGCAGTCTGTCTCCAGGATTCGGATATAGAAATGATTTTCTCTTGCTTATCTGCATTCTGGATTGAAAGCAGGTGTTTTTTTGCCCAAGCTAGAACCCCAGCCTCTCCAGTCCTGAGCGTTATGCTTTGTAAATGCTTGAGCTCATCCAATTTCGAAATTTGTTCCTGAAGAACGGTTCAGAGCAGGGCATTGTGGAATAGCTACGAAGGAAGTGTCTCACCACAAGGACGCTGGCGCCGCCATAGTGAGATGCAATAGCAATTTCTCGAAGCAGAGGGCAGGACTTCACCAGAGCTTAAAGGGGAGTCAGGCAATTGTAGACACTGAGGAAATTTGAGATGAAACGACATACGTTCAAACTCATCCGCTAAGAGGTCGAGGTCGAGAACCTCGAGAAGAGGAGTATTGCGTAGATGGTCGAAGAGAGTGCGCTCGAACACATTGTCTCGATCGTAGCCGCACTGCAATATAGTCCTGACCTGTGGGCAGGAGTCGAGTAGGGGGTATATCCATTTTGAGATGATAACATTGCGAATTTGCGGGTAGGTGTACTTCCTAAAAGCGCGCAGGGCTGCGAGGTTGTTTCCACGATAGCCGAGGTTCAGCTCTATCCTCACAGTGTGGAGGTTGTCAAACAGCGCCATGCAACGGCCAAGTTCTAGCAGGACGCTGTGAACCGAGAAAGTTGAGATATCGACATTGACGATCCTGTTTGAATGTTCTTTTGTGAATTGAATGCCCGGGAGAGGCAAGCCATGAGCCACTCACTTGACGTGCTGAGCGAGGGTCGCGTCGCGAATCGTCACGATTTCCAGCTGCCTAACGAGTTCTATCGCGAACTCCTTGTCGTCCTTCTTCAACCCAAAGGCCAGCACGCTGTTCCCGACGCGCATCCCCTCGCAGACTTCGATACGCTCCCAGATGTACGGTCGAAAGAACCGGCGGAGGTTGCTGCACGTCCTGGAGAGTGCTAGGAGGCGCTCGCGACGCTCTATATGCGCCTGCGCATTTACGCGATTGTTCCTGCTCGTAGGATGGGGTAAAGGGGGGTAGTACGATAGGATTTCGAGCAGGAGCTCGTCTGGGAGGACGGCAAGTCCTGTCGAGTTCGTACCCCTTTCGCTGCAAAAGATCTCTTCTTCTGGCGTCGGGCTTCTCTTGGACCGTTTGATGCGCGTTGAACGCCTTGTGTCGTTCATTTCTGTGGCTTTGACGATCCACGAACGCGCGTGGAGGCAGAGACGTATCGCAGACAAAGCAGATGGATAGAGTCGGATGCAAGTGGCACTCGCGTCTCGGCTGTATTTCAAATTTCAAAGCCTCAATACGAAACCAGGACTCCTACCATCAGTCTCTCTGGTCACATTCCTGTGCTGCTCTATCGACGGCTTCAAGACAGGATATTTATTATAGCGATAGTCAACGCTTCTGGAGAACGCGTCGAGTGGCAATGGCTCTTCTTTTCTTTTCTCTTTGCCGTCACGTGGCCCAGCCGGAAAAGTTCAGAATCAAACCTCAACGACATACTACTATCATCGGATTCTGACTACAATTACCTATTGGCCCTCAAACACCCTAATCTCCAGCCAAAACGTTTAAAATGTTCCAATTACCTGAATCTCCTCGCTCAGTCACCTCTCATCTGTCGGATCTCTCATGCTCTCCACCGAAACTTGACCCGAGCACTCTTGCCCTTCTGGATTCCTTCTTCAGTGAAAAGGCCGAAGAAGAGCGGCGGTTCAGTCAGATTGCCGCTGAGCAGGCAGCAGCAAAAATCGCGGGTCTAGCTCTGGAGATTGACAAAGAGAAGGAAGCAGGGGACAAACCTATGGTGAGCGTTGCCGATTTCCGCTTCGCTTTCAGTGAGGACTGGCAACTGAGCCAATTTTGGTGAGTGAAGAAGCGCTTACTTATTTTGATTTCGATATGAACGAGCGACAAATACTCGGACAACCACCCTTCAAAACGAAAAACAGGGCAAGCTCCCTGCCCATCTCCTTGCTTGCTTTCCTAACTGCATGTACAGGTACAGTGAGGCCTTCGCGAACCAACTTGCCGACTGCCTGCACTCCCTCTGCACACCCGCCACTAAAATTGCCTTTTTATGCTGCCCGACAGGCTTTGTTGCCTTCCAGCACAAGAAAAAGCTTGAAGGCGCAAGGTTGTTCGAATTTGACCAGCGTTTTGCCGTGTTGTCGCCCTCGCAGTTCGTCCCGTACGACCTCAACGAGCCTGACGTATTTCCCGAGGCATTGAAGGCGAGTTTCGATCTCGTTGTTGTAGATCCTCCCTATCTGAATGAAGTACGTTGTCTCAAGTTTTCAATCTGTTGCTCTGCTACAAGTGTCCTTTAAGGTGACGAACAAGCAGATCGCTAAAACTCTGCGGCAAATTCTGCATCCGACAAACGGGAAGCTGCTCCTCATCACATCAACTTCGGTGGAGGATGTCTTGTGCGAGGTTTACGCTGAACAACCATTGGGTCCGTTGAGAAAGATTGCGATAGACGTCGAGCACAAAGAACTGGCCAACGATTTCGCCTGCTGGGGTTCTTGGGATGGTGCAGAGAAGTTGTCGCTAGAGCTGCAGCCATAGGCATTATGGATTAGAAAGAGACCACTTGGAGGAGGCTCGTTATTCCTCCTATGATTACATTATCGGGTGGATGGCAAGGTATATCTTTACAACAATAGACTACGTTACGTCGTCAAAACAAAATTTGATAGCTTCACCTATGGCAACATAACACACGACAAATCCAGATACAGAATCTTAACCTTCCTCTCCTTGGCCACTTTCTCAACCAACGACCGCGTGATGACGATCGTATCATTCTCCTCTGTCCTGCTCATCCGGCGCATCAAGAGGCCGCATTCATGCATGGCGAAGGCTGCATCGTCGATGCGGAGGTTCGTCGCTTTCGCGATGTCGAGTAGCGTGCACTCGACCGTGATGTTCGTGTCTGCGCCACCATATTCGTTCGGCGTTGTTTCAAATACACGCTTGGTGGTGAAGATCGGATCTGTCAAGGGAGGATCTGGTTCACTGTTAGACTGTCCCATGTATGCAAGACACACCTTGGATCGACTGAAGGGGCATCATGCACAGCGCAGCTTCCGAGTTCGTTCCAGAGACCTCGCCGTCGAAGCCTTTGGACTTTTTCTTTTGCTTTACGTGAACCCTTTCAACTTGTCCTGAGATATATCCTGGAATATCGTCTCTCATCTGCGGAAATGTGTTTTCATTCTTCGAAAAAACGACGTCTGGAGGGAGGACTGATAATACCCGCCTGGAGAACGATGAGCACGATGAACAACGTTGACACGAAGGACCCACCTTAGGAAGCGGATTATTGTCGACACCCAATATGCAAGATAACTCCGTAGTCCAAGGTCAGATAATGGTCGCTCTGGACTGCCAACTTTCCCGGCCCTGCGCGATAGCTCGTAGCCTAGTAGAACGTTAGACAATAATTTTGAAACACTGTTGTCCACATACTGAATTCAATCAACAGCATACCATAACCCTTTCTTTGGTATTGAGGTAGCGTCATAATGCAGGCCAGATTGTAGTCATCGTAGGATAGCTTCTCCTGGAATATGGTTAGAATAAAAATTACGATATGATGCAATTAGAGTACCTTGGAGAAGAAACCCAAAATGTGGTCTTCCGACGACTTGGCATCGGTAAGAATATAAAATAGGACTGGAAGCAGTGAGTGAAGAATCCGCCAATGCATGGGCAGGGACATACAATTATCGCAATCAAAAAATAGAGTCTTAACGTCAATAAATAACTTTCCAAAAAGTGACAAGTTTTGGCAATACAGCTAGTTCGAGGGTCATGAACAACACGTATCAGTTGCATGAGGAAAATCACCTTTTCTTTAACCCCATCTACCTCCCATATAGTGTGAGCTCCTCTCTGATACACTTTCCGCCCTGGCGGGTGCTTCATCTTGCAATCTTTCTGCGCAAAGTCAGGATAAGGCCCATGTGCATTACTAAAGAACGCACTTTATGTAGCTCCCAAGGGATACCGTCCACCATATACTTGAAGCAGAAGTGGCAGACCCACAGAGTGGGATTGACGGCATTTTGCCTTGTGAGACCACCCGCCAGCAGATCTGACGTCCGACCATGCGACCTTGCTGTAGCTCGCGCCACCCCATGAATCTTCTGAGAGGTCTGATTTGAAGATACCGCAACAACCTCGTCCACCTCACTCTCGGTTAAAGGGTACGGGGAAAAGTACCTACAACGACGTCAGCCTTCCTCATGCAAGAAAAAGGGTTAGCAGCTTACCACGGCTTTATCTTCCAGGTTTCGAAAATGATCGTGTCGAAATTCTTCTGGGAGTTGATTCGCTTATGGTGCTGGAGGTCGAAGTCCTCTTCTGTCATGACAACCTCTGACGGCTGCGTTGTCCCATTTTCTTCATCCAAACCGTCCGGGGTAGCTGAGGCACGGCGGGAAGACGAGGGCTCGGGGCTGTGGGACGTAGCTCGTCCGCGTTTGCGCTTCCTGCTCGTCGGTTCAGACGGTGGTTGTGGCTCGGATTCATCCAGTCTGCACTGCCATTCCTTCACCCATTCGTCTAGCCGTTTGTCGGTGTCCAGGTAGTGCACGTATACCTCGCCATCGCGTCTTTGCAGGACGTGGGCGGATTCTGAAATCCGGCACGGATCGTCAAAGTTATTCCGGGAAGGAGGGACATAGACTCACTTTCTACGCCATTCTTGGTCACTATGTACACCTTTTCGGCGGTGACGGATACGACGTGTGTGGCAGGCATGGTATTCAACGTCGGTGGTCAAGAAGAATGCTGAGGCCGGAGGTGTGATTGAGCGTCGAAAAAAGGTTTGGCCAAATATTTTTGACGCGAGTAGTTGCAAGCAGGGGCGGCAGTCGATGGCGTTGGCGGTGAAACTATCGCCGATGCCGTTGGATCCAGTCGTGGTCGAGCTGAGCTTGACGTGCTCGCTGTCCGAAACAGTCCGTGCGCTTCGGCATCTACGGCAGCTGTCGCTACACGTGATCTATTTACGCCACCTCGCGACGCGTCACGTCGCGAGCATAACATCTAGTTCGAGTCTTCGACTAACTCCCACCACCTTCATCCATTTTTTAATCCAAGCAACCTCATTGAGACTACTGGTTGCGTTTTGTGACTCGGCCATCGGCATTCCGTGGAACCTATCGTTCATACCGACCTCACAGTAAAAACGCGAACTTGAACGACTCTGAGTCGTCACTCTACTCCACTTGAAATGTCTCTTGACAGCGCAGAGTTTCATGCAGCTGTAAGTATGGCTCTTATTTCTGCTACGTATTGCATAAATTGATTTCCTGATTCCCTAGGTTTACGATTTGGTGAGACTTATTCCACTTTGTCGTGTAACTAGCTATGGTTCGTGCTTTGGATTCGCAACGCCTCGAACACACTCTGAACATTAGCCAAGGCCACATTGCAAAGCTGGCTGGAATGCCTAACCACTCTCGTCATGTTGGACAAGGTACATGCGGTGCTTTTCTCAGTCCCGTCTTCATGCTACTCATGTTCATGACCCTTCAGCTCTCAAGTTCCTTCCGCCAAACCCTAATCCACCGATCCCATGGCATCGTGTTATTGGCGCATCTGGAACCATATCTTTCCGAGGACCGGGGACGAATGGCGCCCAACGTCAGCGGGACGCGCTCGAAGCTGAAGGCGTCGAGGTGACAACTGGCCGAACCGGGGATATGCGGATAGACCTTGCAAGGTTTGGCTGGTTCCCATCAATAAATGAGATTCGCCAGCTACAAGGAGAGGAGGAGGAAGGACGGGAAGACGCCAGCAGTGCATCCTGAAGCCTTCGCACCACGGATTTCTAAAAAAGCCTAAAGCCTCTGAAGTGATATATTTTTTGGACTAACCTGGGACTAACGAATGATCGTTCTGACACAGCCATGACCAAAAACAGAAACTTACTTTGACTGCTCTCGTTAAGTTATGCTCTTCGCATTAGGATGTCAATAAGAGACAGTGTCGTTGCTTGCCCCAAGGTTTACGTTTGTGCCTGTACTGAGAGAAATACACTGCTGACAGGGCTAGATATTCCCTGTTGGAAAATGCAATCTTCTGTTTTTAAATTTCAGAGCTTCGAAAATGCATTACTATATGGAGTACCGAAAACCTATATGGAGTACCGCCGGTACTCCGAAAGGGAATACATTTTCACGACACTAATATTTAAAATCAGAAGATTGCATTTTCCCGACGATAATATCTAGCTCTGCCAGCAGTGATAGTGAGGCCTTTAGGGGCATGTCCAAATCAGGGACTCGAGCCCTGATTGCTGAACACAAAAAGATCTGCAGCCTGCTGCCTTTCTCTGGCCTTTCCTTTAGCGATCATGTCTTCCACTAAGAGGAAGATAACAGTCCTTATATCTGGCTCAGGTGCGCCTCGTGTTGTCTGCCCCGTGAAGCTCTCGCAAATGCTGATACCCGTAGGAACCAACCTACAGGCCTTGATCGATTCACTGAACACACCTGCTCTCCCGAATGCAGAAATCAACTTGGTGTTGTCTAATCGAAAGGCAGCATATGGGCTTACACGAGCTGCTCAGGCTGACCCACCTATTCCGACGGCGTATCTTGCACTCCAACCCTTTCTCAAGAATAATCCAGGGAAAACACGCGAAGACTACGATGCTGAGGTTGCCAAGATAGTTTTGCGGGCGAAGCCAGACATCGTTGTGCTAGCTGGCTGGATGCACATCCTCAGCGAGAGTTTCTTGGAGCTGCTTGATGGACGGAAGTCTGTGGAGGGCGAATTGGACTCGATTACTAAACCCATCCCGGTCATCAACCTACATCCCGCTCTCCCTGGACAATTCGACGGTGCGAGCGCTATCGAACGCGCCTACGAAGCCTTCAAAAAAGGAGAAATCAAGCATTCGGGGGTGATGGTTCATCGTGTCATCAAAGATGTCGATAGGGGAGAGCCTCTTATTGTCCGCGAGGTTCCCTTCATCGAAGATGAGCCTATAGAAGGATATGAAAAGCGGCTGCATGATGTTGAGCACGAAGTCATTGTTCAAGCGACAAAGAAGGTGCTGGAGGAGGCTGAACCTCTGCAAGTAAGCATTCCTATGCTGTGATCGCACCAAACACTGATACCCCACAAGACCTGATAGATACGCCGTGTAATAGGACTTGCCTAGAGTCTAAAATGTATCAATATTTCATCCTCTACCGCCTCCTGGAAACGCTAGTAGGATTCCCCGGAGGACGAACATGCCCGCCTTCCCGATCTCAACTGCCAAACTAAGCCAAACTTGCCGTCCATGATTTGTGGTTATCATCTTTGAGTTTACCTTCTCTTTAGATTCTACCCAACAGCCCGTTCTTCCATTGCGCCACCTCTCACCGAAATCGCTGTGTAAGGTTCAACCCACACTTACTAGTGTCATCTTTGACGGGGTGCGTAATGCCATTGTCACACATATGTTGACCCGGGATAACCTGATGTTCGCCCAGCTGTTTTCCGGCCTTTCAAGGATCCAACGCGTTCTGTCCAGCCCGCCATGGCCATCTGGACTATCAGTGAGCATTGTGAAGAGAGCACTGTGGGTCGAACCCGTTGAAACTTTCGCGGCATCATTGACTCAACAGGACTCAGCCATCCCTAGATTCCCGAATCGCCCCGCCCAGCTTGTATTCTCGCGAATCACCGAGCAGTCCGCGTCTGGAGATCACTGAGATAGACCCCGCTCCTTTCTCAGTACGGCTACTTCCTTTTTGCTGTCTTAATTGGCTCATAAAGCAAACGACCCCGCAGCAAAATTTTGCCGATCTTTTCGAAGGACAGGGCCTTCATCTTCCTACAGAGACGGAGCCAAGATGGAGATCTGCCGCCACTGTTGACGTGAGCTACGATATTGAGGTGGCGTGCATTGCCGCGTATTCGTATCCTTTGGGCTAGAACTCCTTGTGGACAGAACATCACGAATTTGAAGGACATCGACCCAAGTTGGCAGCACGATGAAATTGAGGTATGACCCAATATATGCTCATATATATGCGCCATTTTCATTGTTTGTGCACCCTAGGAAATCGTGGTCATGTCCTCCAAACGCCCCTCTGCTCTTCCCACTATCCGAGAGGAAGTCGCAGAGACGAAAACTGGCATCGTGCGTCACTCTGTTAGTCTATCTGTCTCCGGCCTTCATCTCTCCGTAGCCGGCAGCAACGCTGTCCGACTTCGCCTTCGAGATCTCCGACCTGATGCCTAAGACCGACCGCTCAACCACCTCGCAGCTCTGTGTCAGACGCGATACAGGGAAGAAGTACGTCATCAAAAAGAAGCGTGCAGCTATCGGGTCGCAGTGGTTGGAACAGACGGTCCTGGAAGAGTTGACGGGGTTATCTGTCCCCTTTGTCTCTCCTCTTCATTGGGTCTTTCATGAAAAAGAGTACATGTATATTGTGCTGGTAAGTGGTGAGCACATCCAGCTCGATTCACACGTTTATCCCTTCTGGCAGGATCATAATACTGGTGGAAGCTTGATGGATTTGATCAACCAGCACGGTCCTTTGGGGTCACACCGCGCCGTTTTCCACGCATCCGAATTGGTAGACCGAGATTTCTTCAATACTTCATTGAGCACTAATCAAAAACCTACAAGGTTTCCGGCATATCATCTCTCCACTCTGCCGGCATCATCCACAGAAACCTTGATCCTCAAAACATCCTCTTTGATTCAACAGGACATATCGTCATCACTGGGTTCAGCTGCGCTGACATGACCTTCTCAACCGAAAGCCCGAGCAATGCGGACCAATTTGACGGTATCATAACAGGGTATCAAGCTCCCGAAATCATCCTCCGTTGGGCACACAACGCGTCTGTCGACTGCTGGTCCTTTGGGATGCTGCTGTATTTTATGCACTTTGCAACCGTAATCGTGTTACTTCTCCTGCTGGCAGCGCCCGGTGTAAACTGACATCTCTTGTAGAATCCTTTCGTGAAAAATGACCCGACAGAGGATAGCCCAATAAAGCTCTGCAACAGGGTCCTCCGAAGTCCTATATCTGCTGAATCTCTCCGCCTCATCAGCCCCACGTCAAGAGATTTAATGCTGAAGGTATGGTGTCATATACGATTGTTTAAGACAGCCATCACCCATCTGTTTTATGCAGTGCCTGGAACGCAATCCTGCCGTGCGATGGACCATGGACAAGATCAAGACCCATCCTTATTTCGCCTTGGTGTATGTTCCTGGTGTCTTTTTGTCCCAATTATCTAACGGCACCATTGCAGCGAATGGCACCAAGTCTCATGCAAGCGCGTCGAAGGTCAGTGCGTTTGATTCAACAAGCACTCTCGACTTATCCAACATTTTTTTTCCAAAGTGCCGGCCTTCGTGCCACCAACTCCGACCGTCAAGAAACCAGTTGAAAATCGTGCTAGGAGGATGTCACTTAACACTGTCCTCGCTGACGGCGGGCGGCCTTCCTTGACGTCTAACGAAGCTTTGCGCAGGCCTTTGTCCGTCAACAGTACCGATGTGCTCGCGGACCTACCTTCATTGCCAGAGCTCTTGAAACCTGTTCTCACATTGGGAATTCCGACTCCAGTTCCTGAGCAAGACGACGTCTTGGAATTCGAGGACGTTCAAGGCGCTCATAAGAACTCTATTTCCGACGAGAACCGCGAGGAGGCAATGACACGTATGTCGAGCTTCTGGGATAGGCTTGACAGGGAAGAAAGGGGATCGATCGTTTCTGGTACCTCGGCTGAGTTCGGAGGCTGCAACAGGGACACGTCGACCAAGGCTCCGAAACTAAGAAAGCATCGCTCTGCTATCAATGCGCACCACCGCCTGTTCAGTCTGAGCACGACGTCCTTCCACAGCAAGCTACGCAAGAAACCGCGTTCGACTGGTGCGCTCCGCCAGGCACCTGTCGAGGTCATCGAAAACCTGCCGTTAGGCATTCATCAAATCGGGAGCGGCATCGGCTTCAAGTATAACCTCCCCGAGGTGGTCCCATCCAAGCTCTCTGTCTGCTCGTTCGCGCCGTCGACTTGTCATAGCCTGTTCAATGGGGGTCTGTCTGCCTTCAACTTGGGTCTTGGCTTGGGGAAGGCGAAGGCGAAAGTTGTCTCTGGTGCTCCTCTACCTGGTCGACACGATCATCAACATGCTGCTTCGAACGATGCCCGCTGCCCGTGTGGCGACTCTGTCAGCGATGCCCAACGGGAGGAAGTCGGCACAGGCACATTCGTGCGTGAGATGTACCGTACACCAAGCTGGCTTCTCTCGCCTCCAGATAGCCTCCCGTCTCCGCTGGCTCTGGTCAACAGCATACCCAACTCGCACTCACTGTCTCCGCCCCTCTCGGACTCGACGGAACCGCTTACCCCTGCAACGCTTGTGGATGAGTCAGAGAGCGTCAACATCATTATTCCAAAGAGTCTTGGACTAGATTGTGACTTTCCCGACGGCACGCCTGATTCGACTTTGAGGCTGGTTCCTCCTAGCAAGAGGAGGATGTCCTTCTTGGATACTGGGGTGGATTCTTTGTTCAGCAAGGTTCCTGCGGTCTAAACAATGTCATTGGTTTTGTGGACTACTTGGCTACCTCCATCGTTCTGCGTTTATTTTCTTCGCTTTCCACTCGTTTTACTTGTCAAGAAATGTTATACATTTTGTATCGATTATGTACATATTTTCCCTAGTCTTACAAAATCTATCTATGCGTCACCTTTCCCCGCCGTCGAATAAAAATCATGTACATTGACTCTTGATTGTCAGAAGCTGTGTCCAAGAGTGACCGTCTCTTTCCTTCAAGACGATGGCGTCTTCAAGCTAAGTCGGTTCTTCGCCTTTGGCTCGTTGCAGAAATGCTTGTGGAACGTCCACGCAGCGTGCTGGTGATCCCCGTTGCAGTAGTAAGCATTTTGGCATTTGGAGCATCTCTTGAGCGGTTCTCCTCGACTCGGAGCACCACAATGACCACACCAGGGGTCGGTAACACGATTGTGCCACCGAAGCTTCGTTCGCAGAGCGACCTCTTTCAACCATTCGTTGTCGAGTGCATCATTGATTCGAATGCTGATCTTGGCCTGGTAGTAGTTGTGCCTCTCGGCGTACTTGTTGAGACGATCGAGATATTGGGATACAGGCTCGAGGACGAACAAACTCCGTCCTTTATGACCGCGGCCCACATCTCCGAATTGCAACGAGGAGAGGTCCAGGATGGTATCGATATCAGACCCAGGGGCGCTAAACCCAAGAACGGCATGATCCATTGTGGGTTCGCCGCCGGTGATGTACGTCGTGTTGACAGGAAGGACACACGACATTGACAGGGATCGTGGATTGGCAAGCTTCATCTCGACGATGAGACGCTCGTTCGCGAGTGTGGTGTAGCTTCTCGGCGTGTTGTTCTCCACCGTTCGCACGCGCACGCGCGTAAACTCAGGGAAGAGGTCGATGAAGTGCTGGAGGAGAGTCACGGTCCTGTAGCACCCGTCGTGATTCCGTGCCTGCCAGAAGTACGTCTCGAGCTCTTTCGGTGTCAACTTCCGTAGGTCGGCAGACGGGGAGGCAGGAAGCATGTTGGTTGGGAGGTCAGGCTCGTCTTTTTCTGCGCGTGTAGGCTTCAGTGGCTTGTCGAAGATGAAGCCGACGCGAGGGATGGCACCAGCCTCTGTCCAGGCTGGGGTGAGCAGGCGGACTGTCTTGAAGTCCCCAGGGGAGGCTACTTCGCGTAATTTAGCGTGTCGAAAACGTGGTTCAGTCGATGCGCGCTCGTAATTGAGCAAAAGGGCAATGTCGTGGAGGTCAAGCACCGTGTCTGCGTAGTTGTGGTCCATCGCTGAGGATACCAGCGGCTGCCGGATGGAAGGTGACTACAAGTATTCGATAGAGTTCGAGATATGCCTAGGAGGTCGCAAAGGGACCGCGTCCTTCAATCAAAACTTGAAGGTGGGGTTGGCTCTAATGAAGATGTTGGGAAACGATGAAAGGCGACAATCAGGGGCCCTCGGCTTTAAATGGAAATTGCGCCTTGGTTTGTTTACATCTCCCTCGGAGTCAAATCCTTTGTCTTTGCACTTTTCAACTTTTAGTTCAGTTCAGTCAGTTCTTATGTTTCGCCACATTCCTTCTCGATTATGCAAGGGTCAAAAACTCCAAATTAATGGCAATAGGCGTGTCAACTTCCTGGATTCCGCACAGTAAAAGGAAATTGCCCGCTTCCAAAGGTGAAAGTTGGAGCCCTTGAAGTCTCTCTATTACTCAATTGAATGGCGAAACTCTAGGAACTACCTCGCTCTAGCATCAACTTTGCTCCACCAGTGCATCATGGACGATATCACGTCTGCTTGGCAATGCCAATTTCTCCGAGCCGGTGCGCATGAGCCTCGGGTTAATTGCTTGGTGGTCTAAGGTATGTGCGGTCGTTTGTACGGATAGCCATCTCTTTAACATGGGTGTTCGAACGCTCTTTCATCCTGCTCGACAGGCTCCATCTTCTTCAATGGGATTTTAAAGGCTTCTCTGCCTGGACCGCGACTTGACTCTGGCTTGGTAGTCGACCTCTTTTGCTTTGATTCTCGGAACATCGAAGCTGTCTCCACAAATCCCGTTGCTGGACCACGATATAACGAAGCCCGAGTTTTGAAATCGACTTCGGAGCCCATGTGCGACACTGC
The DNA here is from genome assembly GCA_027627235.1 of Agrocybe chaxingu. Taxonomy (NCBI): domain Eukaryota; kingdom Fungi; phylum Basidiomycota; class Agaricomycetes; order Agaricales; family Agrocybaceae; genus Agrocybe; species Agrocybe chaxingu. The sequence goes on along the minus strand of JANKHO010000533.1, from coordinate 6,862 downwards.
GACTGCGACATCGACGGCCTCTTTACTGGAACGATGCTCCGAGCCTCCATCTGCCTCCGTTCGCTTATATTTTTGGGTAGGTAATTATAGCCCGTAAGCTTTTAGAACGAAGCTGCTGATTCCTGATCTCGGACTTAGCAAGAATAAAGGTTGTCCAGAGCTATAGAAGGCCATCAGCGGGCACCTATTTGGACAACGAGACTTAAATAGAGAGAACACAACTATTTCCGGATAACGAAGGCTTTATACCCTTTCACCAATGAGCGGCTTTCTTGGCTAGAGATTTATGCGAGCCAAGATGCTCGTCAAAGACGGATGCGTTCAAAAGAGTCTTGTCGCCATTGGACACGTGTGCCGCCTTGGAAATGGTGTCCACCTACACACTACCACCGAGACTGCCCAAACCCCTCCAAACCCACTCTATACCGCTTTTCAATGTGCTTCTATACGTCACTTCTGCCTTCAAGAGGGCCGCTATGTCATTTCGAGATTTGAGTGCGTAGCTTTCGTTGCGAAGCCAGACTCTTCTCGTACTCAGCAATTTCATGCAGATGGTGTCAATCGCCTCACTTTGTCAAAGTAATTGCGAAGTTGAACCGCTTGAAAACGGCGAGGGCGTCGTTCCTCTTAGGAGATCAGAGTCGTCGCCTGACTATCAATCGGTGACAACCTCGGAAGCTACACGGCGTTTTTGTGCGGGGCCATCCATGCATTATGCTTCCATAATTTGCAGAGAAGCAGGAAGCGTTTAAAAGCGCTTCTGGAGGCATTTGTGACATCCACTTCCGCCGTTCGTTCAGGATGTTCAAAGTCTATTCGCTTGTGTTGCTTGCTGTTGCTGCTCAACGAGTCACCGCCGACGTTGGCGTTTGGGGCCAATGTGAGTAGCTTCAACTTCAAATATGCTCTTTATTGACAATCCCATGCAGGCGGTGGAATAGGTTACAGTGGTGAAGTGAGTCTAATCCATCTTGACTTGGTCTTCAATATTCTGATAATACAACAACCTTGCAGACAACTTGTGTGTCGAGAATTCCTAGATGGCAGCTTGCTTGCTACTGAAAACCTCCCATCGCAGGCGTTTCTGGAGCAACATGTGTGTACCAGAACGACTGGTATTCTCAGTGAGCAACACATCCTCGCCGCTCTTGTTCGGCTTTCGAACGCATTCTTTCGTGATATAGATGCCTACCCGGGGCTGCGACCACTGCCGCACCAACAACTGTCGCCCCGACGACAACTGGCGGTGCAACCCCCACCCAGAACCCTCCTGCCACTGGTTCGGGTTTGCACGCCAAGTTCGTCGCCAAGGGCAAGCAGTTCTGGGTCAGTTTGGATGGCTCAGCATTACGAAGACCTTTGCGCTTATGTTGTACGGGAATAGGGATCCTGCGCAGATTCGGCTCTGCTGAACAAGCCTTGTCCGTGGAATCCACTTGAAGTCCAGTCGATAGATGCTGATGATACTTACACAGCTAATGTTGCTATCTTGAGGTCCGACTTCGGTCAGGTTACCCCTGTAAGCCTTTGCCTTGGATCTTCCTTTGAAGTTTCTTGCTGATGATAGCTTCGGACGACAGGAAAATTCCATGAAGGTACTTGCGTTCGCAAAACGTACGGAACGGGTGCTTACGATCCTCGCGTGAGTTAGTGGGATTCTCTTCAACGTAAGTGCAAATGTGTGCGCCCTGAGTTAGTGCTTAACGAGCATCCGCTAAAGCCAACCGTGGAACATTCAACTTCGGAAACGCGGACACTCTCGTCAACTGGGCCGTTTCTAATGGCAAGCTTATCCGAGGGCACACCCTTGTCTGGCACTCGCAACTCCCTGGCTGGGTCCAAGGCATCAACGACAGGACCACCTTGACCAGTGTCATCAACACCCACATTGCCACCGTTGCCGGACGTTGGGCAGGGAAGATCCATGGCACGTTGCATTGGCATTTGACTGCTTAATCTCTTCTGACTTTTCCTCTCTCAGCTGTAAGCCGCGTCCCATTCTTGGCTCTTAACATGGTCTAACGCTTTCTCACCTGCGACAGTGGGATGTCGTCAAGTGTGTTTTTTTACCCTACGCCTACTTTACGCGTTGCTGACATATTGATTAGCGAATGTCTCAACGAAGACGGAACCATGCGCCGAAGTGTGTTCTTCAACGTCCTTGGAGAAGTCAGTTACATCCCTGTCCGCCCAGCTGTTTGCATTTCATTTCTGACCTCGCATGCTTCAGTCCTTCGTCACACTCGCGTTCCAAGCTGCTCGCGCTGCAGACTCGACGGCGAAGTAAGGCCCTCCCTTTCTTCCTGTGGAACCTGTGTCCCAACGTACTATCAGGCTATACATCAACGACTACAACTTGGACTACAACAATGCGAAGACACAAGGTCAGTTGGCGCCCCTCTGTCAGCCAGGCTTGCAACTCGTGCTTAGATCCGACCAGGTATTGTCGCCCTGACCAGGCGTGTCAACACCAACGGCAGGTTGATCGATGGTATTGGCACACAGATGCATCTCGAGGTACGTTTCTATCTGCATGTCCGTGTGGCCATCCTTCCTTTCTGACCTTATATTCAACCATCAGGCTGGTGGTGTCACTGGGGTTCTCGCTGCCCTAACCGCCCTCGCAGGCGCAGATGTTGACGTCGCTATCACCGAGCTCGACATCAAGGGGGCTGCCTCCAACGACTACGTCACCGTTGTCCGTGCTTGCCTCCAGACTCCACGATGCTTGGCTATCACAACCTGGGGTGTCAGCGATGTTGTAAGTCTCAGGTTTGGACATAATTTTCGTGAGGCACCTGATGGAATTTTGTGATTAGGACTCGTGGAGAGCGTCGAACACTCCTCTCCTCTTCGACTCCAACTACAGGCCCAAGGCGGCGTACAACGCTGTCATTTCTGCTCTTTCTTAAAAAGAGGTTAGCACGCAATATTTGCATTGACAATAGGTGTCAGTGAAGAAAAGTAGCGGCAAAGCGCATGTACTTTCGTGGGTCTCAGATGAAACCAAATTTATCCTGACTTGTTAAGCAACCTCATGAAGGCAATATCGACGCCAAAGATGCTTGACCGTTCAACCTCAGATTTCAGTCTCATCTCGAATCCCATTGTTGCCTTCAACTGCAACGTTCTATATACCGAGACGTGCACCAGAGCTGTCTGTCGACCGAGAGTCCGGATATCCATTCTACACAATAATTTTTGACTTTGCGGCTCCGATGACACTTGTGTCTTGTGGTCTCCGGAGGCAGGACACCACCGACGGGAGATCTCCGTAGAACGGATCGCCACCATGTGGTCACGTCTGCTTCCCCCCTATACAATTTCCAATCTTGGAAAGTGCTGGCCACAGTTGGCCGCTCCTTTGCATACCGTCCGGCAATCTACCCCAGACTGCGTCGTGTGGGGAGCCGGACGCCATTTTCAAAAACATTTACCCCACATTCGAGGGCTCTTCCTGGGCTCTTCTCGACTTTTTTCCAGCTCGAGGGACCCAAAGGCTAAACCTTCCGAAATTTTTTTTGATGAGCACTGAGTAACAAAGGGCTGATCAGTTTTTTTTTTTGCAATATTCGCTGAGCATATGGTTGCCTTTTTTTTCTATTGCCGCCCACCTTCCAACGTTTTCATTCGGACGCTAGCGAGTTGAGTCCTTGCAGCCGATGCTGTACAATCTCTACCAAACAATTTGATGACGGGAACCGGTTTCCTTTTTTCTCCCGTTCCGGGTGGTCGGCTGTGCTCGGGTAACTTTCTTACCCGAGCCAAGCACTACCAATTACCCCAAAATCTGGGGTAGCATTGGGGTCTGGCGGCTTGCAAGCGCTCAACATCTCTGCCACCTGGCTTTTGAGCGGTATCCTCGAACAACTGCTCAGGCTCAGCGGTGGTTCCTTGACCTAGAAGAGTGCTTTTGAACGAAATACAGGCTTCCTCCCCATGAGTGGCTTCCCCCATTGAATACACTCACACGATCAATACCTTAATGAAGAAACCTCCACAGGCCAAGGCCATCTTTACACACTCGAAATTGGATCAGACGACATCAGACGATCGTCAACGCTCAGGCCCCAAGAACACTTAGGATTCAGGGCTGCGGAGGCATCCTCCGAACAAACATGCCGGTGAGTTTTTCTACCGTTGTTCACGCCAATTTTGCACACTGGAATGGAGAGTAACGCTGCTCGTCTTCACAGTTGCCGTATCTTCTCTCGTCATGGTAAAAAGTTGGTACAAACTCTGAACACTGGAGCGAAGTCCTGAGCTCGAGTTCGATTTGTTTCCTTGTCCCGCCGTTTTCACAGGAGGGCGAGGATACGCATCCGGATGTCCGCACGGGAGAGGCGGAGTCTTGTGATGATAGAATTGGAAAGCGCGGCGTCAAGGTGACAACCCCTGGCTGGATTTCATTTCTGGTTCCTTGCACTTGCTCTTGGGCTTCTGCTTTAGGCCTCTCAATCGACGATCCACCGAATCTTGTGCCTGTGTGAGGCCGACGGTATAAGAAGTTCACTATGTTCACACGTTGCTACAAGTCGAGAACTTCTCTTTACCTCTTCTTCTCTCCAAGATGTCGTCCTCCGACTCCAAACACAGTTCCGACCTGAAGGTGGAGGATGTTGAGAAGGTGAAGGCGCCAGCTCTCGATGCTCATTACGACCCCGCACTTGTAAGGAAAACTTTGTTCGTTCCCTTCCCGTTTCCTTCTTTGAACCTATCGCTGACGCGTCGATCAGACGACGTAACGACCTACGAATTTTACCTTTGCTCGGATTCCTCTATGCTGTTGCCCTCATTGACCGCACCAATCTTGGTATTGCCCGCATTGCCGGAATGGAGGTGGATTTGGTACGTCGCTCACTTCATATACGGCAACGAAGATTCTCATCGATCGGCCAGAAACTCTACCTCGGCGAGCGCTACAGTATCGCATCAATGTCATACTTCATTCCATACATTCTTCTGTGAGCCCGTCTCCATCTCAAAAATACTACCACCATACTCATTCAGCCTAGGCAAGTTCCTGGAAATCTCATTTTGAGAAAGATTGGCGCTCGCAATTGGTTGACGATCTGTGTTGTGGGATGGGGTGCTGCTCAGTTGGGGATGGGTTTCGTTCCGACATGGGGCTGGCTTGTCTTCTGCCGTGTCTGGCTAGGTGTCTTTGAGGTGTGTACACTTCACGCCCGGATTGTCCATGGTCTCTCAACGCTTTTAATAACCAGGCCGGTTTCTTCCCTGCTTGTGTGTTCATCATCAGCACCTGGTACAAGCGCCATGAAGTGCAGAAGCGTCTTGCCGTCTTCTACCTTTCTTCCCTAGTCATCACCTCCTTCAGCTCTATCTTCGGTACGTCGCTCCCTACTCAATCTATGAAAGGATTGCTGATCAGTTACCCAGCTTACGCCTTGACACTCCTCAAGGGTAAGGGTGGCCTGAATGGCTGGGCTTGGATTTTCGTCATCGAAGGTGTCATTACCATCGTCCTCGGCATCCTAGCTTACCTCTTTATCCCCGACTTCCCTGATAAGGCTACCTTCTTGAGCCCCGAGCAGCGCAAGGTAGGATTCTTCCAAATCTATTCGCCCGAATGCTGGAATTTACGTGTTTTAGCTGGTGCTCGATCGTGTGGAAGCTGATCGTGGCGATTCCATTCCGGACGAAATCACCAAAGCTAAGGTTTTCAAACATCTCACTGACCCTCTGGTGTGGGCGTATGGTCAGTGTCCATCCCCACTGTTTCTTGAGATCTCTAACAGATTCGCGTAGCTTTCATGTTCCTGGCTTCAACCGTTCCCGCCTATGCGATCGGTTTCTTCATCACGATCATCCTCTTCAGCATGGGTTATACCTTGACCGAGGCTCTATGCTTGACCGCACCTCCGGGCATCGCTGCCGTAAGTTTTCTCCATCTAGAATGCGACTATTATCATCTCTGACACGGCTTCACAGGCTGTCTCCGTCTACATCTTTGCCCATATCTCCGACAAGACGAAGAGGCGTGCTATCTGGCTTGCCGTCCAGAATCTCATGTGTATCACGGGTCTCCTGATCACGGCCTACGCGAACGCCAATGGCGTCCGCTACTTCGGCCTGTTCCTTGTCAATGCTGGCGCGTCAGGATGTGTTCCCGGAGTTCTTGCATACGTGAGTAACAAACTTTCGCAGTATGTCCGTGATGGCTGATAGACGTGTCCACAGAGCTCAAATAACATGACAAGTCACAGTAAGCGCGCAGTTCAGACAGCTATCATTGTCGCTGCTGGCGGTATTGGTGGAATCATCGCCACGACTGCCTTCCAACAAAAAGATTACCCCAGGTGAGCACATTCTACGATTTTTGTGGTAGCGTCGTACTTATGTTCTTCCCCATAGATACATCCCTGGTATGTGGGTCACCATCGCCTTCCAATTCGCCATGATAGGTCTGCTCGGCGTCACGACCTTCGTCCTCCACCGCCGTAACCAGCTTCGTCGGGAAGGCAAGGTTGGTCCCTTGGAGGGCACAGAAGACTTCTACTATACACTGTGAATGTAGCATCATCCCCATTTATGACCGAGACGGTCGCGGATCCACCCCTTTTCTTCGTGTAACATTAACCCCCACGTCAGTAGCACCACATTTACGAGTACATCCGAGCAATAATGCTGTTATAACTTAACGCCTAAATGAAATTTCAAGGTTATTCGGTCGAATTTTTTCTTTCTGTGAAGTGTGGTTCTTCAGAGAAACGTCATTCCAGGGCTGTCCTTCGTAAAGGGCCCAACATTCAATGTGTCGTTTTGCGTCAGAGTCATTGTGGCATGGCCGCTGGCGCTGATGAGCGTCAAAAAATAGAGCACAACAGGTAAAATGAAAAAA
>JANKHO010000532.1:0-20551 GCA_027627235.1 Agrocybe chaxingu | reverse complement strand
CGCACGCAGGTCGGAGGCATATCGGCCTCGCCGCAGCCTGGCACGCAAATGTAGAATCATCGAGAAATTGCAACTGGAAGGAAGTATTCGGCGCACGCTGAGTCGTTCGGAATTGGAACCTGGCGCCCCGTTATTGCCCAGCAGCCTACCCAAGCAGTGCATATATGCTGCGCACACGGGCTACAGCTGGAAGGCGGAGAGTCATTAGATGACGAAGGTTCTGACCGAGCCTCAGAAGGTGCCTTAGGTGTGGCCATAATGCGGCCAAGTCCTCGCATCGTTGCGGAGACCGGGCTTTCGACGGAACACGAAGTCAACATAGAAGAGAATGAAGATGAGCAGAAAGAGAGGATCTGTAACCCGACCAACACACTGTCTGTATTTATCTGTCCCGAAGCTTGGGGCACAGAGAATTCTACGCGAGATCCTTTAGGGACAGAGTCTGTCTGGGGAGAACGAGGGAGAGGTCAGCTGCGAGTCTATTTTATACGAGGAGGACATTCAACACGCCAGCCTCTCGATCACGGGCAGGTCGAGCGACCGCAGCGTCTTTTGTGTCCCGGAGGAAAAGATATTTCTTACTGCAAGAATACGCCATCCCAATATGTGGCGTCTTGGATAACAGGAAAAGCATCCCCGATCCACCACCACGCTCTCCCTCAGTGATCACCGAGCGCTTAACCAAAATATCTATCTTCGGGAGAACTCCACGGGAAATACCTTCAAAATTAAAAGACTCCGTTCAATACCACCCCGGAACGTTGACTTCCATTTCCATTATAGTATTAGCGCGAAATTCTACGTATACAGAACCACCCGGTAGATTTACCTCGGAACGAATCTCACAGACCAAATGACGTCACCTCCACCCGCGTTGCTACCGGTACCAATCAATGTCATGTACGAACGAGGATAGGCGCCCGGGCCAAAGTCAGGAAAATCGCCACGTGGGCGAGTCAACCCCCTGCCCCGCCCGCTCCTTGAGTTAAAGAGAAATTCGCTTATCTACCCTCCATCTCGACTTATGCTTAAAATGCCTGGCATCATCTGGTTCTGCGTCAAGTCCTCGCCGCCGCCCGGCCTCCGCAGAGCCGTCGACGTCCGTTCAATGTCAATGGTAGCTCAAAGGTCGATCGATTCACGCTACTCAGGCTTCCAATAGGCGCCTAAATAACTCTCGCGATCCCTCAATGTGAGTTCCGGAGTTTTGGAGTTCGTCGACATTTCCTCCACTTCGCCTGACATTATTACCAGCTAAACAAACGGATGGATAAACTGCATTGCGAATCGCAACCGTGCGTATACGTACACCTCTTTACTTACCTGCACGGAACAATGCAGTCCCATTGTTACATCGACCATAATGGGCACTATTGTTGTCGACACACCGCGGTAACGATTCCTCCTGGTCGACGACGACGAAAGCTAAATAAGCCTTGGCCGTGTGCCAACGCTCTTTTCCTTATAATTACGCTGGCAGGCCAGTTTTACATAGCCTGAACGGTCGAATGAGCGCAATGATCTTGGCACAACTATAAATAGAACAGTGCTTGCCTCATTCATCACGATTCCTGCTTCCTCTCCAGGAAAGACCTAGTGCTGCCCCCGCCCCCGACTCCTACCATCTTAGCCTGCCGTTCTTTCGCACAAATCACCACCCTCACCTCTGTCACACCCACGGTACTTTCAGGTGCTCGTCCTTCGCTCTTAATCCCGAGTCCGAGCCTTCATTCAAGTCGACTCCATCAATGACCAACACCCAACACCCTGTCGGTCACACGAGCACGGGCACGACGACAAAAACGAGCCCCACACCCTCAAATGAGTCGAATCTTCCCCTCTACCGGACGGGGACCAAAAATCAAAACCAACACGCCGATGGCCCACGGGCGGCGCTTCGTTGATGGTGTACTTGAGCACGAGGGAGGAGCGGAGGAGATATCGAGTGGGGCAGATGGGTGTGCAGTTGACGCTGGGGTCTTGGAGATCCAAGTAGATGTGGAAAGGGAGGATGGATCATGATCATGATAGGGTAGGGAGTGCGGGAAGGATGGGGGAGGGAGGATGAGGGAAGGGAGGATGGAGGGAAGGGAGGAGTGAGGGAAGGGAGGGGGGATAAGAGTTAGGTGGAGTGGAGGAGCGGGATTAGGGGAGAAGACGAAAGAGCAGCGATGGCGGGCAAGACGGAGACGGCTCGGAAGGTAGGATCATCGTCGTGTGCAAGGAGTTCTAGGGTCCAGGGGAAGGAGGGACCGGCATCGATCGGGCTTGTATGGGGGTGATTAACGCGAGTGGGCTAGACGGATACGCGATATACAAGGTACGTTGACAAGATCAAGCCTTCGACGTCGACCCCAGGTTCGCGCCTACTGGTGGCAAGCTCTCAGGGCAGGAGACGAATGGTTGCGCGGAGCCCGAGCGGAGCGTGTTAGAGAGTACAATGGATGTAGAGTAGGTGGAGGTGGTGCGGATGCAGGGGACCTGGACGAGGCGGACGAAGACGTAGTGACCCAAAGCTAGCTGACGAGAGCGAGAAGGCAAAGCTTGTAGCAGACAGAAAAAGTAGCTGGGAGCTTTGGGCAGACTCTCTCTGTCTGGTTGCTTGTGTCGCAACTGGGGAAGTGGCCGTGGCGTCTCAGAAGCGGAAGCGGCCATACACCCCGAGCAGATAGGCAGAGACAAGACGGTAGGTCCTGTGAGTCGTAATAAAACTTTCGACACGAGGATTTGTTTCTGATTTATCTTTCTTGGCTCTGCAGTGGACACGGATGATGAAGCAAACGGTCGAGATAGGACAACTGAGCCGTCAACGCGTCGACTGCGGCGAGGCGGCCGGCTACGACAAGACCAAGAAGACCTCACACCCCTGGGCCGGTACGTGATGCGGGATCCATTCTTCAGAGTACTTCACGATTATAACCAACATGTTCTCATCCATAGAGCAGTAAGCCTCGAAGGTACACAGTTGTTTAATACTATTGCCATCAATTGGACAATCAGGCGTGTTTTTTCAAAGTGCTGGACTAGCGCCCGGCACGCGTTCTTCCGGCCCGGGCCCTTTGTTCTCCCGGCTTCTCCCGGTCAAGTCAAGTTGTTCGTCACCACCGCTCTCCCCACTCCTTCGACAATGCCTTGTTGCCCTCATATCTCAATGTTGTGTAACCTCGAGAGTCGGATGACAGGTTCAACTATATATAGCGCTCACCGGGTATCCCTTCTGTCATGTTCAAGTGCATCGCCTTCGAACCCCGTGCCGGTTGCGCAACTTGGCTGCTTACTTGTCGACCCCGCAGGCGCTAGAGGAAGAGAACTCAGACTGATACGTCGAACAGCCTGGAGATGCTGTGTACCACACAACTGACCATCTAAATAGGACTGTCCTTGCCCTCCTCGCGCACTGCGTGCCTGCCACTTGCTCTTGCTCCCCTTCCTCGCTCTTCTACCTACCTTGCTGGCTTGTCGTACCTTCATCGTTAGTTCCTCTTTTACTCCAACAGATTCTCTTTTTCGGCGCTCATTCAGAAGCTAACGTGTCATGGTCTAAGGTATGGTCCGCCTCCTCTCTTACCCTCACTTTACGACCACCTCTTCATTGTCAGCGCGTTCGCAGCCCATGTCACAGCCTACACAAGCGCCGTGTACGAATTCAGACCCCGACATCGCCGGCGTCGGCGTGCGCCTGGCCTTCTTTCTCCAAGCACTTCTCACCTTCGTCGCCCCGGCACTCGCAATCATCGACGGAACAATCGACGACTCCAGGTCGAAGCGCATGTTCGGGCTATCAATGGAGAACCTGTTTCTTTCCGGAGCTCTCGTGCTCACTGCGACGGTCAAACTCGCCCAGAGGGGCCTCAGCGCTATCACGCGTTGGTTCTCCTCCAGATGACCTGGGCACTGGAGGGACCCCTCATCCTCAGCTACCCCCTCCTCGACCAATTTCTGGACAGGATTTCGGGTGGGCTCGCCGTCGATTTCCTTGTCAACCCGAGGACAGCTATGCCCCTTTATTTCTTCCGCTTTTTCCATGGGGTTTTTGGTATCACAGTTTGGACACTCGTCTCCGTACGGAGTAAAGCCCTGAAATGCACGGGCGAGACATTCCTTCTTCCGGGCAGGGCGTACATCAGGGAAGGTTGGGTCCAAGGTATCTTCCTTCTTTTATATGCGTTTCGCATCGTCCATGCGGTTCACACCGTTGCGTGGGCGCTATGGCGGCAACCTATTTTGGGAAAGGACGTCCATCCTTCGATCATGGTGACGAGGATGGCCATTGCAGGGCTCATCTGGATCTGGCTTTTCGTCCTCACCTGGAAGCTAGTCGAAAAGAGCGTGCAAGCAAACGTGGTAGCGGACGGAGAAAACAGCTGGGGATTCGGACAGATATTACCCATGGTCTTGGTTTTGTCGCATGGAAGACGTGTGTGGAAGGTGTTCCGGCAGTGGCAGCAGAGGCGGGCTGGGTATATGAATGAAACAAGAGAGACCGAGCTGGTGGTGAGGCCCTTCAGAGACCTCACGGCGCGGCCTGTAAATTCGGTCCCGGTAAGGACAACGGGGTCTTGCCTATTTGCTACACCTGCATCTCACCTTTCAATGATAGGTCGCTGAGGGGCGGGAATCGACTGCAGTCGCAGTCCCAAGTGGCGTAGATCGTCGCGATGGTCTAACACGACGTCCAACTGCTCGCCGTCGGGTGCGTAGACCAAGCGTACAGAAGTTAGTGACGATATTGACTGGCTACTACAAAGGTGGACTCGGACAAAGATTCCGTAAGTCATGCTGCCAAATGTAAAGAGTTCTGAGCTCCTCATGCCCCACTGACCACGATCATAACCCCCAGTCTAAGCTGGTGCGTGCACCATCCTCCGAGTCGCTCATGCCCCACTGATCGTTTATGATCTCCCAGACCGTGCGTACAACATTCTCTGAGCTGCTCATGCCCTACTGATAGACGATGCTCGGCATTCCAACCCTCAGCCTGTGCGTACACCGTTCTCCGATCTGCTCACCCCCACTGATTGACGATACCCCAATTCCGGCTCTCAGAAAGTACGTAAAGCGTTCTCCGAGGTCCTCGTGCCCCGCTAATAAACATGATACTTGACATCTCGACTTTCAGTTTGTGCGTGCACTGTGCTCTGAGCTGCTCACGCCTCGCTGATCAACGTTGCTGGGCATTGCGACCCCCAGCCTGTGCGTACACCGTCCTCCGAGCTAGCGCTCATGCACCACTGATCGTTGATGTCTGGATTGTGACTCCCAGACTGTGCGTACACCCTTCTCTGACTCGTTCGTGCCCTGCTGATCAACGACATCTGCTCGGCATTCTAACCCTCAGCCCGTGCGTACACCATCCCCCGAGCTGCTCATGTACCACTGACCGACGATGCTCGTCATTCCGACCGTCAGCGTGTGCGTACGCCGTTCTCTGAGGTGCTCACGCCCCGCTGACTGACGATGCATGGCATTCCGACGCTCAGGTGGTGCGTACACCATTCTCCGAGCTGCTCACGCACCACTGACTGACGATGCTCGGCGTTCTGACCCAGCTGGTGCGTACATCGTTTTCTAGGCGTCTCCAACTTGCTCATGCGCTCGCGGACGATGCTCTATGTTCCGCCTCTCAGCGAGTACGTCGTCCTTTCTCTGGGCTGCTTGTTTCCTGTAGACCGACCTTGCTTGACGTTCCAACCCGCAGGATGCTGTGCGTGATATCCCCCCCGGCGCGAACATACCACCTGACCAAATCAGTTTGAGCAGTTTCGATTAAGGCGTAAAGCCGACACGGCTTCTCAAGAACCCTTACTCTCTAACGAGGGCGAGGACGATGGACTTCGAGATGGACCCTCACGCGCACGTTTAGCGGGCAATCCCTCCGTACGTGATCCGTCTTCTTTGAACATTTTATCCACGAATTTCCCCCAGAACTCGGATGGTGAAACCCACTCCGAAGATCTTAGCTCTGTGGGCCGAGGTTCTATGGATGGCGCCCATGCGGAAGAAGGCGCATCTGAAGAGCCGAACGAGAACGCGTCCGTTCGGAAAGCCAGACGCGCCGACTCGGGTGCAGGTGGCTATGAGACGCACGAATCAAAGGAATTGCACCCCAGAGGTGAGTTTATAGTTGAACTACGGTCTCGCTACCTCTACTTCGGGGCCAGGATTAATGTGCCTCCTTAGAATCCTAGCTTTGCAGGCCTCGAAAGGACCTGCACCGCAAGCCCAATCTCCACACCGATGTCGACTGGACGCCTCGAACGAACCTTTCCGCCATGTACACTTCGGATTTTCTTTCCTTTTTTTTCGCTACCTCGGTCTATCACCTTTCTTGATTGTCATGACGAAGTCATTCTTATTCACTTGGCAGTTTGCTCGTTTGTAACCTATCGTTCAGTTTTGGATTCATTTATTCGACCGGTTCGAACATAACATAGACTTCACGAAGTACGTAGGTACAGACTACAGTGTGCAGTCAGGTGTACTCACCTTTTGCCGAGCAATAACGAAAATGCCTGATGACTCGGCGTCACGACTAAGGCCGACCAGATTTCATCGCAGAGAATTGAAGCCCTGCCTGGACCTCATACCCCCGCCTCCGACCGCTTTTCGTGATGTGCTACTTGGAGAACAGAGAGGGAGGGAGGATAGAGGAAGAGTGAAGAGGATGGACAGAGGACGGAGAGGGAGGGATTCGGGGTGGCAGGGATGCGATGGGAGGAGGACAAACGCACGGAGGGCTTGCGCGCTGGGATGGATGTAGAGCTCGGGATGTAGATGGGGGCGGAGAGGCCGACAGGAGGTGGATGGGCATGGGTACGCGGGGCTTGCGGGGAAGTGGAGGGGATACGGTTGGAGAAGGCAAAGGTGATGCGGATGAAGGACGAGGACAAGGATGGCGGAGAGAGCGGAGAGGGCGTCGGAGAGGGCACAGGATGGAGACAACAGGATGGGGTAGAGACCAAGGAGGGCCCTGTTCAGCGTTGGACAGGGTGGAGGTGGACAACGGCTGTAAATGCTTCCAGAGAGGCGCGCGATAGGACCGTACATCTTGGTAACTGTGGCGCACTCCGTCAGTCTGTCTGATCTTATTATCTTTTCGGCAAGTGGTTACTGACTCCCACCACCATAAGCCGAGTCCCATGTCGCCAGTACGTACTTAGGTTCGGATTTCATGCTTTTCAAGAAACGCGAAGATTCTTCTTCTGTTCCTGCCAGCGAGAGTCTGTGGGTTCGAAGAGTATCACTCGTGCGTTAGATTCGCCAACACGCGAGGTGAGACCGGTTGGTTGTTTCAATTCTACCGCACTTTCTTGTAACCAGTCGGCCTGTGGCGCGTTGTAGGATGGCGGCAAGAGGGTCGGACGGTTGGTGGGAACTTTCAAAGAGTGGCCTGATGCCAGATAAGATAAGATAAAATGGTGACAATACTGTGAAGTAGTAACAACTATGTACATTGAAGTCATTCAGGAATCTCGAGCGCCAGAGTTATGCATTGTACGAGATTAAACTTGGAGGAAATAGTATTGGTCAAAGACCATACCTCCCAATCTCCTTCAAAGAAAGCTTATTCAACAACTTCATAGCATCAGTGCGATATGTGTCGAAGGTGACGTTGACAGACGGCGGAGGGTCGACGAATGTGAAGAGAGGGGGGTTCTCCGTAGATGAGCTGTAAACTTCCCATTTTGTATTCCGGAGAAGGCTGATAGAGTCTTGCGGGGCGTTCGGGTCGCCGTTGTGGATGAAGTAGACTATTTAGACGCCCAAGGCATGAATCAACACATAGCAGGACATAGAAATGAAACTCACTAAGAGCATCAGCCCCTATGAACCCGGTATCGGTGACTAGGGCCATGAATTCAGGGAGGTCGCTGCCATGGGCGACACCCAGGTAAGGAACACCGTTTGAAGGAACACGCATGTACCCTGCGCGATGTCAGACGTGTTGAAGAGCAGCAAATCTGTTTAATCAGCTTACTGAAGCCATAAACGGGTTGCCTCTTCGAAGCAATCGCCGAGAAGGACCGGCGTGTTGCTTGGAACACTAGATCTCCCTGGAAGGCGGAAAGTCTCTTGTACTGTGGGCTGAATAGTACATATCCAGAGTTTAACCTTTCGGTAAAGAAAAAAATACAGCGAAGTACTGACCTGAATACATGAGCCGTCCCTGTGTTGAAAGGAGAACCCTGGTGCCAGGACGATATGAATGAGGGAACTGGGGGTGGACAACATTCTTATACCTGGGTAACATCATCTGGGTACGCGATCTCTAGGGCCTTCAAATCTTCATCTGATATCTTGTTGAAATAGCTACGAAAGGAGTCAAAAGTTCAGATAAAGGTGCGACGAAAAGAATTGCGCTTACTTGCTCTTCGCAAATTCAAGGAACTCGGCATTGTTTCTATTGGTGGTTGAATGTGAATCAACGGCTTCAACCAGAAGGAAGGGATTTCACACGTTATGTTTGTCATGACCAAGGAAAGGAGCCTTGAGAAATGAGTGTCATCGACGACCAACATGTAAGAACAAGAGGCGACTTACGTTCCTTCATCCTCCGCACACCCGGTCATTACAGGAATCTAACACAAGCGTGTAAGCAGAGCATATACTCCCTCTTACCATCATCGTGACTTATTACATTCGAGAATTTTCCCATCCTGACAGACAATTGAGGGTCGCGAACAACAATGTTCCCATCCACCATTGGCTGCCAGGGAAACCTCCCGCCTGCGAACAACGCTGCTCTAGATCCACGCTGCACCGCCGCGATGAGGGCGTCGTATGGTGCATCTCTGAGGCACTCCAACCGGTCGATTGCGTCGGTGCAGTTGGTGTCGGCAACGAGGGTGTCAAAGTGCCTTTGCTGCCTGACGATATCAGGAAGGACCATAGGTGATCCGGAGCCCTAAAGAGTTGGGTTGAGGAAGGAAAGAGGTGGAAAGGGACATAAGAACAAGACGCCTCGTACCATGACACCACCGCGGAATAAACCGTCTTGATTTCCATCGTTTAGTAGCATGTGCATGGCGACAGACATGGCACCCGCGCTGACGCCCCAGCTAAGGATGTCGACTGAGTACGACGTAAACCCTGTAGCAGGACCCGGAAGGGCTCACATCGTAACTTTCGTGCGATCGCTCCGAATTTTCCGATGTGGTTCTGCACCCACTGGAGGGCGAACCGCTCTGGAGGCAAATCGGTACATATCCCAGTTATTAGGAAACAGCTACGCTTTGGCGGTCACTCACGATCTCGCAATCCCACATTCCCGAGTCGTGCAGCTTTGACTTCTTTGCCGCCCAAGAACCCAAATGCTATGATCGAAAATTTCCGTGAGTCCGGACACAAGAAAAAAAGAGGAAAGAAAGAAAGCTACACACCGTTCACGCGATAAGCAGCTGACACAAGGATCACTGGGGCCCCCAGGTCGATGGACCTGTTCACGAGAGTGCCTCCGTGAATCTGCGAAGTGTCACCCATTGCGAATCCTCCTGAGGTGGCGACATCGTTAGAGAGGGCAGTTCCTCCGTCAAATGTACTTGCCTCCATAAATGTACTGCAGAGTGAAAGCAAACGTTGATCGAGGTGAGTGCTACAATGTCGCGAGGGGAGGACTCACGAAAAGGACGGGAATCTCTTGGCCTTCTGGGATGTTGGTTGGCTTGATCACGTTGAGATACAGGCCTTAACGTTCGTCAGTCACAGCGGATGAACAACCCCCGCAAATATGGGACGTACAATCCTCGGAGACGTTCGCAGGACGAGGGAGAGGCAGGTCGATCTCTGGCTCTAGCTGAGGACAAGCCGGGCCGAATGAAGTAGCTTGGCGGACACCCTTGAATGTTATTGAGTTGGTAGGCGGCTCGAACCTAAGTTTCCCGATACTAGAGAACGAAAGAATGGTCAAACCTACGTCAGAAGGGAAACAAAACTGCTGGAGTCTGGGTTGGGAGGGCTCACGGTGGGGCAGCAAACGGAATGCCCAGGAATTCGACGAGGTTTCCCGACTCCTTCCCTTCGAAAGAACCATAGGGCAATTTGACCAACGTAGGCGAGGGAGGAGAGGGGTTTGTTATAATTTGCGACGTGAGAGACGCTGAGAGAAGGAGGTGTTCGAGGTGTCCGAAAAGCATAGAGGACGTGGGGTTGGTGCTGAGTGCTGGGAGTTCGTTCAACCCGCGCCTTTTATGCTACAGGAATCCCTTGAGAAGACTCGTAAAACGAACCCGGGGAGATGTCGTCCAAGTTGCTTGGGACCTGCGGTGATGAACATGGCCTTCGCGCGGATTGGAAGATGGTATTTTTTTTGGCCGCAGCGCGCAGCGCGGCAGTTCGCAGCTCAATAAGATTAATTTAAACTCCGCAGTGCCCGCCTCTGCCATTCTCACTTTTGTGATCCTTTCAACGCTAGCCGGCTACTCGATAACATCTGCCACTTGAACCCATTCGTTGCCTGTTATCCATGTGGCCTGCACGAAGATCGCAAGGCTCCTCCGAGCTGGTATTTTCGCCTCTCCTTGTCTGCAGAGTATCTGATCAACGGTTGATTGACGATCTCGAAGCTCAATATCAGACTGAAGGAGCTGCGTGCCATTTGACGCCCAACTCCTGCGGATCCGCAACCAAGGCCCAACATCGCGTCCGCAAGCGCTTCCAGACAAGACCCATCGGCTTTGCACACTTTGCGTAGTGCTCCATCGCCTGCACTTTCTTATCCTAGCGGTAACTTGTACTAGTAGGGCCATCGAGAATGGCGCCAACTTCCTCGCAGAGGGCTTCGTACTCACGATCGCCGCGAGGCCAAGCATCAATAAAACACGGCGCAGCTCGCAGAACCAGTCCCACGGACACGACAGCGTCGACGACTCCCTAAAGGACCTCGGCGAGCGAATAGCGGCTCTGACAATTCGGGTAGGCGAACTGGTGAAAGTGTGGGAGCGAGGGAGGGACGGAGAGAGGGAGAGGTAGATCCCGGCAGAGTTCAGTGGTTTTCAAGTTGGATGTTGCTGACGTGTCTTATGTTTAGGAATGACGAGCTCTCGTGGATCCTCAAATGTGTTGTCGAAATTGGCCTCCGAGGCGAATGAGTAGAATTCCGATGTATCAAAATTGACATCTCCTAATCATTCCTCCGACGAGACATACTTACCTACACCTAACTCTCTCTCCAACGCTCCAAAAATTGGGGTTCTCGTCGTCTGACCCAAGGTGGAGTCAGAACGTCATGATGCGTTCTGTCCGTGAACACGCTATCATCATCTTCCAGAACAACAGGCACATCATCATGCGCCCGCACAACGCTGAACCTTGGCGGAGGGCGGTGTGCGCCACCAGAGCACTCCCATATCCAGCCCAGATACGCTAGCAAGTCCTCGTGGACCTGAAAATCACCGTAGTCGCCCTCGGGCTCCAAGGTCTGCATGCATCCGTGGACGTGGTGCTAGAGAGGACAGAGCTCGAGAGGAGGAAGAGAGTGGGAACACCTCCGTGATTTTGACGCTCGGCCCGGGGCTGGCAGGAAATGTGGTGTTGGTGCGTCCTTTCGTTACGTAACGTCCACTCTGAAAGAATCACCTCCCCGCACCAGACTTCCCATCGCAGCTTGCAGCTGCCGACGTTTCGCACCAACCATTGTCCTCGTCAGAGCAGTCCCAACCTCTATCTCAAGGCAGCGACACCTAGGGCCCTCTGCATGCGCTTATCTCTATCTCTAGCGGCCCCTATCCCTCCATGCCCCTTGAGTTTGTCCCTTCCGTTGGCGCCTCTTCCACTTGAAGGACCTGACACGAACATGACGACGAAAACGAACATTGACCTCTCAGGATCGGGGGTCGAATCCACCTCATCCTCTCGATGACGAGACAAAGGAATGATAGGAGTACCCCAGTGATTACCTTCAGGTGTTTGTGGATGTGAACGTCAAGATAACGTCGGAAGCACAAGGTCCTACTATCAAATCTCACGATCGCCGTGGGTGCGGCGAGCGAAGTAGTGCAGGCATTTATCTCCCACTTGGAGCATATTTCTGAGAAAGCCATTCTGCACATTTTCACTAGGAGGTCCAGCAACGGGGGAGCGCTGATTTCGGAGCTGTGGGTCCTCATCTCACGAGCACCAAGTATAATTTCCTCATCACCGGTACCCTTGGTGGTGATCGCCCTACAGACTGTAGAGCCAATATCACATTTCCCGTGCCGCGAGCTTTCGCCGCCTGAACGTTGTAATGGTCCGAGAAAATATTTCTGGCCGTCGTGTTGAAATTGTATCCCGCATATGTTTGTTCAATCGTGATATTAACATTTCTATCGCCAAAGCGGAACGAGGATAAATTTCGAGGAATGATGCCAAATAGCACAAGGTGGAGATCAAGCGTAAAAGGTGATACAACCCAGAAGCTCAGCCGGCTTCTGAATCTCAATCAGAGATAGGGAGCTCATATTCATCTCCAGCTGGTGGGAGATTGGGTGCCTCAAGGGTTAATTTCCCTTTGTCGACCTCGAGATCTTTTGGATAGAGCTCCATAGAGAGAAAATAGTGGTGAAAGGGAGGTCACGACAAACAATATCTGACAAGGATGTAAGGTGTTTAAAGCGAGCCATCTCGATGATCGAGGGCACTGACCTCGCCAAGGCTCAATTGTGTGTTGATTTCTTCTTGCAGCTCATTGCGCCACAGTTGCAATTCGGTTTGGACAATGATGACACAGGACCACTGCCAAGTCGGAGTCCGACAGAGTCAGTAACCGATATTCCAAAGATCGCGCAACATGCGTGTACGTACCACAAGGACAAGGACCAAAACGAACATTTTCCCTGAGGACGGACTTCCCGCGGGCGCTGCATAGCTGAAACGAACGGTCAATGCAGATTCACGATGGAGGTCGAGTAGATAACAATTACCCGCCACGTCCTCCCTCCTCGGGCCGTCTTCTTCCACAGCAAAATATCCCATAAAAGACGCGACGCAACATCGCCCAGATATGCTTGCGCGATGCGACAGCTCCAGTCGAGACAACTAGCGTCAGGGTGCTGAAGACAACGAGATTGAGCGTCCTCCCCGCCCCGAGAGCCTCCAACCGAGCGCCGAGCAGGGCAAACTTCGTCGCCGCGTTACATGCGGACGCGCATATCCGAAGTTCCGTGACCTGGCCCACCCAATGAGGGACATGACACACGAAACGGCAACGCATAGCCAGTGTGAGATCACCAACAGAGGCGACTGCCCTCTGCTGCCGTGCTTCAGCCGGTTGAGGAAGGTGTAGATGGCAAATCCGCAAGCGCCGGATGTTAGGAGGAGAACTGGCCATGACAAACGTGAGGTGTGAGTTAGCGGAGGACGGGGGGAAAAATCGACTTTGACTGATTATGATCCCATCGAGGAGTGCGATTCGCGCCTGTGCACCGTAGATGAGACCGGTAAGGCACAGGGAGACTGTGGACATGATCAGCGTCCAATGAGGCTCCGAATCGCGAGTCTGGAGGTGGGTGAGGACGACTAGGGAGATTGAGCACATCTATCCAGTAATTTGCTTTGACTTACTAGTCGCCAGAGTCTGGACATAGAGTGATATCCTGACCGCGTGGCCTTTGATGGAGTTTCTCGGTTTGAGCACTTGAAGAGGTGGGGTTCGTTGACGGGCACGCACCTGAGATAAAAGTACTCCTGGAAAGTCATGAGTATGGGCTTCGTATGTGTCAAGAATACAAACCTGGGAATTCCTGGACAATCCACACCAGAGGACGACATTGTGGCTGCTACGAAGACGCCTGAAGTTATCAGAGACCGGGTATGCTTATATGTTATGGATTTCCTCCTTGACATACAACATGTTCTTCCTTCACCATTTTAGCTGTCTAACCTTCTAACAAGATGTGTGGGTTGACGGAGAACAATATGAAAGGTGACATTTCCGTAATGAGGCGCCGTAGTCGTCGTCGGCGCTAAACCCTTTACCGATCGACACAGCCGTGGGGTTTCGTAAGTGAATACTTAAATGCATAGAATATATTAATCGCACGGCGTTTATCTAGCCTTCTCTGGGAAACGGTATTACGCATCTGGCAAATTGACTTCGAGCACTTTTGCATGCGGTTCTTGTCTCAAACTCCATCATTACTTCTCGTGACAAGTCAGGAACTTTGATTAATTATCAATGCAAAAAGGGTGACAAGCACCGTTGGGCGCTTAATATGCCACACCGTCAATTAGATTAGAGGACGACAGTACATTATGCCGTCCCCCTGTTTCAAATCCGTGGACAAGGGATGCCCAACCTTGAACGGGTTTAGATTTTGATGCTTGGTCAAAACGTCTCGGGCTGCCCAGTTCTCAAACATGCCTGGATATGAGGTTCTCCGATGCAGCCTTGCCCAGAGGAAAACCTTTTTCTGGGGCTCCAATTTGCACCGGTCACTCTGTCAATCAAACATTTTACTTTCAGCATTCATCTCCACCCTGGTCTGCGAAATCATATTACCGCCATTATTTTGTGGGCCCCATTCGAGTTGAACCACTTGTGCTAGCAATCGGCGCTTCCTGTAGACATTGGTAAAAGGCGGATTTTGCTTGTAAGCGCCCTTCGTGTGAGACACGCATGAGACTTACATTAGGCGCCGAAGTTGACGTTTCCGTTGGAAATGGAGACGTCTCTGGAGATTCAGGTGGAACACCAAGTTCGGGGTCGTCTTTCACCATACGCGCAAGGCGACCACGAGCACGAAAACCCTGCTCAGCAAGATATGTTGTAAGCTTTGTGAATGTCAGAGAGAAGGAATATGTAGCCTCCCACCGTCTAAACCAGAAGAAGCCATAGCCACAGGGATACTGGTCAGTCTTCGACAGGAAACCCTCGGGAATTTCTGTAAGATCTTTACGCACCCACTGCAAAAATAAACGATCGGCGATGTTATTTAATTAACATGAATATAAGGGGACATACTAGATTCAGAGGCTAAGAGCGCAAGTTTGATCGGCGGATTAATCTGCAGGATTTGGTTCCCTGAATAAATCCACGCACCATTTCACCCTGGGCGGTGAAGACTTTGCGCTTAGCATCATGATAGGAAAGAAGAACAGGAGTTACTCACGTCACTTTCAGAGTCCGAGATGTCAACACGGACCCTTGTGTCCTGCTTTGTCGCAACTGCTGTGCTTCGGCCACCATCTTCTCCAAGGGCCTCATCTTCCTTCGAGTTCAAAGGATGAGGTGTGTCTTCCAGTGGTTGACGTATTTCGGGCTATATACGTGATTATAAGCATAGATAGCCAAGCAATCTCGTTTGAAAGGCGTGTCTCAAACTCACCGGTACGACTTCCAGGTTAACATCTTCAGAGTCTCCTCCGCTTCTGTTAGGTTTATTGGGAACAGGGCGCATCCAAATCCAGAAGGTGCAGTACACCTCCCACACTTGGGACACGAGCATGCAGAGCGGTATGATTTGGCCGAACCCCCAGCTGATTTCTCCTGGTGCCACCAACTTGATGTTGACGCTCTCCTTCCCGAGCCTCCAGCTGAACACAAACAGCCAGGCACAGAGTATGGCGGCGAGCGATAATCTCGGCATCACAACCCCGCGATGCACTTTTTCATCCGCTCCCTCGCCCAAAGTAGAGCCGCCTGCACCTTGCCTGTTGAACCTTCTCAGCACTGCAAGGAGTGCTTCTAGAATTCGAATGGTTGATAAGAAAATGAAAAAACCTTGAACAGCGCGTTTCTTGATGGTCAACTTGAGTCCAGGGAGGAGGAAGGTCTCGTCGATGCACTTCAACCACGATTCGCCAGCAGTGATTAGCGACCAAACAACGAGGGCGAAGATTCCATGGAACAAACGGAACAGGGGAAGGTACAATGTCATTGACGTTTTCCCCAGGATGTCGACACCCTGAGCTCCTTTCCAAAGCGCCAGCAACACACTACCCACTAGGGGATAGCTGAGGACGAGCGGTCCCTCCAAGGCCCATGTCATATGGACGATTGTCAACGTATGATAAGCGCTCAGACTGGCTTGTGCAAGTTTGATGGTTGCGACGAAAATGAGGCAGGCTGCGAATGCGAGGCTTTGGATCGAGAGGCGGAACATGCGCTTTGCCTCGGATGGTGTGACTTTCCCGTCGGAAATGGCTAGGATTGGGGGAAGAAATGCGAGGAATATCTGGATGAAGATGGCAAGGCGAACGCCTATGCCTGCAACGTCGGGCTCGGAGTTAATGCATGGGGCCTGTTGGGCTGCCTCCATGGGGTCTGAATATCGGGTGTTCTGTGGCGAGAGGTTTGAGAGGAGGATACGAGTCAAATGGAAGGAAGGCAAAGGTACATAAGTAGGGGTATAAATACACTGCCTCCCCTTCGGACGGCTGAGTCGTTCTTTCAAAGGTACTGGCTGGGAGTGCTGTGCATGTCAACCCAAATCAACAAATACACTGCTGTATGAGTCCTGGTGGCGAATATCACGCAATTCGGTAGACGCACCTTATTGGCACCTTATGCCCCAAATTGACCAACCTAATCATCGACTTCAACGGAATGGCGAGTAAGCTCGGGGAAGATTCACACCGCCTCCCTCGCGTCCTCCAACCCGGTCGCACCGCCCAGTACTCTTTCCGCCTTGGCTCACCTCTTCAAACATCCGCCACGCCGGCTAGGAGCCCCCTCGCTCCGCGCCCAAGGCCTCCTCACCGACACCTACTTAAAGTACATCCACCGTACTCTCCAGAACGCTACGCTCGGGCTCCGCGTAACCATGGCCATTCGTCTGCCTCCTGCCCCGCGATCTTGCCACCTTTGGCACGAGCAGGCGCTCGACGGAGGCTTGGTCTCGTCACGTCACCTGTACTTAGGTACGTACGTACGCCGTTGCACACACAATACAATAGTGTGCACGCAACGTACATTCACAATATCGCCCCGGGGCCTTAGATCTTGACGACGGGCGAGCCTTGAGCGCGAGATGCCAGCCAGCGGAGGAGATCGCGACTCACGAGGCGGATGGGTCCAGGTACGCGGAGGTTCAAGTTGGCGCGCGCAGCTGGAGAGGATGGATCCGGACGTGGAGAGGGTGGGTGGATTGTTAGGGTAGTAGCAGTAGAGAGGACGGCCAGGGGACGAAGAGAGAGCGACGGGGACGAAGAGATAGGGAATTGGGACGAAGGGATACCGACGGGCCCGGGACCGCTGCGTCCTTCCTCGAGCGAGAGGGAGACCGTGACAAAGGTGGGAGCATAGCATCATTTTTCGTTTTCGTGCGCAAGGATCCAGAATCCTAAGGCCCGTGTAAGTAAGGAGGGAGGGAGGGTGGGGACGGCTGAGGAAGAAAGGAGGTGAGGCGGAGAGGGGGATAAGAGAACGAAGGGGCGGACACCGAGGGCGTTGCTCACCTTCCTCCTCGGCGTTAAGTACCGTCATCGATCGCCATCGACGTCGATCTGTAATGACACCAGTAGCAGTAGCTGCCCTTTGACTACCTTCAAATTGGCCTTGTCCTACACCACGCTCCGGAGTCCTATCCGCCCTGGCCTTGAGGCTTGAGCCGCCACGCCTATATCTACTCACCACACCTATATTCAATTCAATCGCCACTCCCTTCTCTGAGAAAAGGCGGTGATCATGGCGTTGCTAGTTCCAGCATCCATTATTATTTGTTTATTCTTAGTAAGTATTTCGGCTCACCGGCATGTTCGAATGAGCGTTTAGTTTAGTCTGGACGAAGGCGTTCCCTTTCCTCGAGGCACCAATTAATCTTTGCCTGACTGAACCTTTCTTTCCGCAGTTATCTTATCTTATCACCACTGCCACAGAGGATCATGCATTATGATTAGCCCAATTCCCTTGGTCGGTCGTTCCTCATTGGGATCTCGCCGGTAATCAATCTTCCTTCCTTCCTTCCTTCCCTTCTCCCCTGATATCATCCTGGGACAAGACTACCAACTACCTACCAGTATAAACCTGCGGCCGGCGTTGACTCTGAGCCAAGCGTGTACCCGAGGAGCTCCTCGAACGCCTCAGTACAGTGTCAACCCGCAAACGTCGTTGAATCAGGTCGACCAAACCCAAATGCATGGCCAGAACTCGTACACGGGCGTTAAGCAAGGTCAAGTTTACATCAACCCCGTTCTTGAGGATGTCGAGATCGTGGCGCAGGAGAGGAGAGGGATGGAGGCGGGGCAGATGCGGGTGCGGATGTGGAGAACAAGGACGAGGGGAAGCAGACGCAGATGTATGTTGTGGACGACTCAGGGCGGCGGATCCGGTGAGAACGGAAAGACTCGCAGTGTGGAAAGACTCGCAGGCAGTGGGAGGACGAGCGCGGTAGGGTAGGGATGGATGGGGGGGGGCAAGGTGACTAGAGCTGCGGAGGAGGACGCGGGTGGATGGGAGGGAGGATAGTGGAGGAAGGGCAGTGGTGGGGAGGGAGGAGAGTGGAGGGGACGGACGGAGGGCACCCGAGGCATTAATGAACGGGGCAGATGGGAAAGGGAGGGGACGGAGAGGCTTGAATTGACGTGCATGTGAGAGGACGGAGGGGACGAAGATAGTGGGATGCTGGGAAGCGAACGTGTGGGGCGGGGCGGAGAGCACGTCGACTTTCGTCGATGAAGGTGCGTGGTGCCGCTGGTGGGGCCTGGCTAATGGTACTTACTGCAGTGTCGAAACTACTTGGAAGGCCTCGCCACTTTGACTGCTGGGGAATGAGCTGACGAGAGTGTGGCAGGAAAGGACTCGGAAGCACCGAGAGGCACCGGCAGCGTAATGTCCGGGAAGGTCAGTCTTTGCGCGTTGCGGTGGATCTTGCTCACATATGTACATTACTGGAGATTTAGGAATCGATATCCTTTCATCTCCAATGCCCGCGACATCTCATCTCGTGGCTGTCACAGTCCCTAGCCTCATCAAAGCAGGCCGAATAATGAATGCATACACCACGGATAGGAACAACTTCAAGCTCTCCAACGCCCTTACAGAGAGACGGAAGACTGCCTGCCCGACTCCCAGATCTCATCGATCATCAGCGGTGGGCAAGTATCCCTCCAAGCCATTTTCGTCTCTCGTTCTGGATGGCCCATGGGTAGGTTGGTGTGCATGCAGTAGCACTCCTAAAGTTTCATGTATGTTACCCTCAGTCTCCTTCCTTTCGTTACTCAAGAATTGGCGGCATTTGAAGATATGGAACACGAGCAGCGGGTGCCTGTAATCTCTTTTGGCACGTCTAGAAATAGAATAACGATTCCCGCATTCATCCAACTAGCCCCTTTTCGGCACTCTCCCGCCTTAGCATCTTGGCATGGGGAGGAAATGTCAGGAATCGGTACCCGGTGCTGGTGGACATTTCACACATTCAGTATTCATTAACATTCGCGGCTGTACTAACCGTGATGCGGGCAACCTTGGATAAAGGAGGCGAATCGACGTCGACACTGACGTTTGCATTGAGTGCTTACAAGCACTTGAACTTCGATATACACCCGCATAAATACCAGCGCCCGTCGACTGTCGCCGCCTTCTCTTCTTCTCATCTTTCCTTTTCATCCTGTCCTTCCTTTGTCCTCTCACGTACACAGTAATCAGACTCCACACCCATCCTATAGGCTATGACACATGTTCCGTGATACAGAGCTCCAGAGTCGAAATAATATTATGTTATGCGTCGTCTAACCGCACGCACCAACTTCAAAAACAGCACCTCTCCCCGGCGCGTTTGAGCTTGAATACATAGCTCCTTCCCTCCCAATCCCCGAGAACGTCAGGTAGCACGAGTCCAATTCACCGAGTTTAAGGTACTTCCACAATGCACGGCACGCTCAATCCCAGCGCTCGCGCTGTTCGTCCTCAGGCTCGCGCCCTTCCTGGCCCTCATACAGGTCACCGCACCACTACAATGACTAAATCTGAACTCCTCCTCCACTCAGCTGGCCTGATTCTCCAGCGTTCAACTTTCGTCCTCTCAAGATCGGGTCTGAACAGGGCAGCTTTTAATTGCTCTGGCCCCAGGCCTGCCCCACATGCACACGTCACTTGCACCCTGCCAACCACCATGGGTCCTCTCCTCTCTGCGAGGCTCCCTCTGCCTTTCCCTGCAAAACACGTGTTGCAATTTAGGTCCTGGAGTTGCATCCGGTCCTCCGTTTCACTTTCACTGATAAATGATAAGTCTACTATATAAAACGGAGAAGTTGAACCCCCCGACACTTTTAAAGCTGTCGAGGTCGACCTTCTTCCTTCGTTTTACCTGTTGAGAGATGGACTCGCGGCTCTACTATATAAAACGGAGAAGTTTAACCCCCCCCCGACACTTTTAAAGTTGTCAGAGGTCGACATTTTATCCCTCCTTCGTTTTACTTGAAAGAGATTCGATTTGCGTTGGCTGGACGTCAAATAGAGGACCCTTGGACCCGACTGGCCTCGAGCGAAGTTCTGAGGTAAGATCAACTATAAATTTGAAGGTTCAAATCCACAATCCTAGGCAAACATCTGGGGAGGCAAACCTTGATTCAAGTAAACTTGAATAAAATAACATACGCGGTACATGCGCTCTGAATCCATGACCATGACCTCTTA
>JANKHO010000531.1:0-20595 GCA_027627235.1 Agrocybe chaxingu | reverse complement strand
GTGATGGGCCCGCGCCCGCTGTGGACGACGAGGAGGAGGTTGAAGCGGATGAGCAGCGGCAGTTCGGGATCGTACACGTCGAATTCGAAGTAGGATGCACCTACGGAACGCTAGGTCAATCGGATGAGTAGCAGGAACGAGAAGGGACTCACGGAGCGGGTTGTTCTCGCGTGCTCTCCTCCGTTCAGGTCGGCCCTGCGCATGAGGTGCGCTGTATAGAGTATAGCACGCTCATGAGTTGACTTTCTCGGTGAGGTGAGGAACGAGAGGGCAAACAAAACGCACCTGGGAACATCTCGTGGATGCTCGGTAGGGAGACTGCCATCGTGTCGACAAGCGATTCGAAGCGGGGAAGGAGACGCGAAGTGCTGTAGGAAGTGAACCTGAGGGAGTTCGGAGGGGGTGTGTATGTGCGTCAACGTACGTCCGGCCTTCCAGACGTCTTATATAGGAGAACGCAAAGTTTAGTTTAGCGGGTAGACGAGCGGTTTGGGGGAACGATCGGTTGAGTCGCCGGCCTGCCTGCTTCTCGCCCTGAGCCAATCGAGTCCGAGTCCGGGTCAGTGGGCGCAGGACGTAACGCAAGCTTCAGCTTCACCGCGGAGATGAAGGGGCGAGGAGAAAAGCAAACCGGAAACAGGCAGCAGTTGCGAGATTTATAAGGATAAGGATAAGGAATCAGGCCGGCGGCGAGGCACACTGCGCTCTCTATATGTATGCGCTCCTCCCCACCCCAAGCGATACCGCTCAGCCCGAATCCGAATCCCATTTTGGGCCGAACCAGGATTGGCGCGGACCCTGTGGTCGGCAATCGACTCGAATCGCAATCGCGATTCGTCATACTACAGACATAACGGGACGTTCCCGATCCGGCTGCTCGATCGCGATTCGCGGCTCGCTAGGGCTTGGCCCGTTTGGGCGGCTTTGGTTCCGACGTCATGAGGGGGATCATCATCGGCGCTCGATGAATGGACGTGCTGAACGGGGATTGCGAGCCGCCTGTGCTTGTGTGCGCTAGCTAGCCTAACTGGGCGTCAGTTCCTCCTCCTCGCCTTGGGGCCGTTCGTGTGCATTGCTAACTTGAGACTCCGGTTTCCTTACTCATCGTGTCCATGACTTTCGGCATTTATGGGCTTTCGGATTCGGATTCTTCGAAGGCTCGAAGCTCGGGAACGCACCCGACCTGGAGACGCACGTCGCACTCGGACGCACGTCGCACCCTCGACGGTGACGATCTCGAAGCTGCCCTATGCAGCTCGCCACATACCTTTCTCGACCCAACTGAATCGACGACGATCCGTCGACGTCCTTGGCCGCCTCCTAAGCAAGACGAAGACGGAAGCGCTCACGAGCCACACCGATAATTGACTTCGACACTTCGACAACGCGAGGATCTGCACACACATGTACAGGGACCATTTAGTCCACGATACCGATACCATGACGAAGCCGGCCTTCGACGGTGTTGGAAAGATAAAGGATAAAGTGGACAACGTCAGCAGTGCGCCGGCTTTCCGATAGTCATATCTCTATCCGCTTTACAACGGCCTGTGGGCTATTTGTTACCCACTGCAACTGCATCCACCGTAGGTCCGTAGCCGCTCGTACTCATACAGAGTGACCACCCACTCCATCGGTGGGTAGCACACGTCATCATCACCCCACCCGCCATTGTCCGTCTCCTTGACCGTACGGCCTCCCTCCTTTTCGCAGACTCTCACTAGCACTCTTACCTTCCTACCTCCTCCAGAATTCCCTTTCGCCTCTCGCGATATCTATTATCTTCACCACGTAGACACTGACTGCTTGGCACCTCCGAACCTCCGCCCTGCAGTGATCCTGCACCCAAAAGGAGATGATTTTCTTCCGGACGCATCTACGAACGTGACCAGGTCGACCATCGGGCCCAGCGCCGAGCGGGGTAGATCAAGATGCGTCCGGGAGAGGAGATGCCCCGGATGGGCAGGATTGCTGCTATGTATGTAGTGCTCAGGCCCGCTCAAGTTGTGCTGCCTCTTGGATAGATTCCAAGTTCTTCGACGAGGGGGATGGACTACCAGTGAGGTAGACCACCAGGGACTCACGTTGACGCACGCTGGAGTAGAGGGAACAGAAGACAGCATCGATTGCCTCAGTGGCCAGTCCCGGCCCCAGGCTTCAAGTTCTTCAATAACATACCTCTCGTCCGATGCAGCTGACTGACCTCGTCCAAGTGAAGCAAGCACTTCGGAACCACCACGCCTGGCCTCCTCCTCGACGACATAGTTTCAAGCTTACATCTACCAGTGCTATTCCATCTTCACCCCCCCATTCAACCCATCCTAGGCTTTTCGACTGTGGGCCAGTGGGCCATCACGAAAGTGATCGTCCCAATCCATTCAGATGCGTCCGAATCACCTCCTCTCGCCCTCTTGCCACGCACATTCCTTCTTCAGTACCTTCTTACCACCTCTTCTGAAAGTTCTGCGATACGATACCGATATCTTCGCTACTGACCACTTGGCGTCCCCGAACCTCCGCCCAGGACCTGGTCCTGCTCCTAAAAGGAGATGATTTTCTTCCGGACGCGTCTCCGAATGGCACCAGGTCGACCATCGGGGTCGATCAAGATGCGTCCGGGAGGAGAGATGCCCCGGATGCGTCAACGGTGCACTGCTCAGGGTGCACTGCTCAGGGTTACTCCCATCCCCAAGTATTGCTTCCGGAGACAGCGGCGTGAGGTCCTGGTATCGAGAGGGATACTACACACTGACACGGCTCCTCGACGCACTTTCGTTGGGGGCCGGCATCTGCCTGCAACCTGGCCGGGATATTTGAGTGGGTGTATGTATGTATACAAGACATAGATTTGGGTTATTGACGAAGGACCTGCATACTCTATATCACCAAAGGGGGTTCCGACGACCCGTCACTCAACGGACTCGACAAGCTTCGAGCTTCGAATGCGAGGCTTCCTATGGCAATTGTTGCCATTTTCTGATTTCGGCGGCCTTCCTTATGCATTACGCGCCGGTGGTATGTCACTATCTCACCTCGCCTGCCACCGTAGTAGGTGAATCGGAACGACCGCGTCCGTACGCTCTCAAGAACAAAGGTCGACAAATCGCTGATTCCATGTAGGGTGCCACTAACATCAAGTGGACGATCTCTGTGAGTTGCGTCGAAGGATCACCTCGTATCGCCGTACGCTGAACGCGTGATGATATTTCCATGAGGATAAGAAGAGTGCTAGTGAGCCCTGGCACGGTCTCTGTCTGTCAACTACTCGCATTGGTAACCGAAACTCTCGCGGGAAGCGTTCAATTTTCTCCGTAGGTGGGCACTGCAACCTTGCTTGACCATAACACCTGGGCTCTCACTCATGAACCACCGCTCTTGCACAGTCTCTAGAACAGACGCCGACAAGATAACATTTAGGTTCCCGACCATACGAACAGATTGGACAGGGATGTGCGCCGCCATCCCACTAGACTGTCACCGTCTGAGTCTACTTATCTCACCTCAAATTCCTCCTGAAACTACGGTAGGTTAACTACCGCCTCCCTGCTCGTCGACGAAAGGCCAGATTTGTGCCTGGACAAACGTGATTCAGATAAGCCCGACGCAAACTCAACACGAACCCGCACCTTCGGCTGCTCCAGGCGGGAAACTTGTGATGATTGCATCCGTCGAAACTATGGGACCGTCGAAGCCCTGCCTTTACTTCCAAGATCCAGGAAGGTAAACGTCGCCTCCATATACCTTTATTAGATCAGCTAGCTGAATTATTGCGGAGAGACAGTGGTCGAGGGCAGACCTTCCCGATTCTATCACCTCACTTATCCGTACGCTCGTTTATCTGTCGGTTAGCTCGCTCATAACGCGTCCGCCTGTGGACGGAATTGGGGATGACCAAGGCGTTTCATATTCTTCGCTGACCTTCTCCCTCCATGCGTGATGGATACACATCCAGTCGATCCTGAGTCGGCCACCTCGGGCACTGATCCATACATCGATTCTAGCACGGTACTCGCCTCCTGTGCTTGAATTTCTCGATTCTCTTCTTTTTCAGGCCGTTGACTTTAGTATGGGTCAGGTAAGTTAGCCCCAAAATCCCAACTGCAATTGCCTACTGACATTGCGGCTTTTCTTCGTTTTCTGTGCTAAACGGACATACGAGGGCGATCAACCTTCGCTGGACCTATTCTCCTAATAGACCTGCGCGCTCGCGACCCTTGCCCGGAAGAACCGCGCCATTCAATCGCTGAACCCTGCATCGCGCTTATTCAGTCGGGCTCAGAGCTCAAACCCCCAAGGCCTCACCCTCACCTCCTCCTGCCTGCGCCTCAACACCGAACGTCGTTTCGTAACTCAATCAGTACGGCATCACGCCGGTGGACCAACATCTCGTCAGCGCGCCACCGACGAACGCGCAAGCGCGGGATGCCCACAGAGTCGCGGTGTTGTTGACAACTTGACGTATCCCGTGTGCG
The DNA here is from genome assembly GCA_027627235.1 of Agrocybe chaxingu. Taxonomy (NCBI): domain Eukaryota; kingdom Fungi; phylum Basidiomycota; class Agaricomycetes; order Agaricales; family Agrocybaceae; genus Agrocybe; species Agrocybe chaxingu. Next base: position 16,123 of record JANKHO010000531.1, on the reverse strand, counting down.
ACCGGTTGAGAGACGTTGAAGGTGTTTGGCCTCGACTCCATTCGGTCTGAGGAACGTATGGAACTTTGGTTAGGTGTCCTGTTGTTCCATCGTACGTCTCTTCTGAATCGCCCTCCGAGTACGAACTGAATGGGCTTTCGGGGCTCGTTTCTCGTTGGTTTGCAGCGCGAACTCTCAAGCCCGGCTCGTCTTCGTCCCTTACTCTACTAGTACACTAAGTACGCCACGTACGACACGCCGCATACTGGCAACCTACCTACCCACTACGAGAAGCTTTATCACAACCGCAAAGCCAAAACGACACGCCTTCGACTCGGCCTCTAATTTCCTCGGCGTTCAAATCCTCGAGGCTTCGAATGACTCAAGCTCGGATTCGACGGTGGCAAATCCCTTGAGCTCGAGCTTCACTGACACTAGCTCCCGCGTCGCGTCGCGGCGAACTTTGATTCGGACGTTCCATTCCTCTTCCTGATAATTGGGGTTGGCAACACCGGCGACTAAAGCGTCTCGCCACTTAGCTATGCAGAGCGCCTTCGACGCCGGAATGAATTCGAATAGACTTCGCGAGATGACTGGACGAACTCTAGTTGAATACAATATATATTGCTCTTATGCTCATCCTCCCGACCGGCGACCTACTAGCATAGGCCAAATCAAAATCAAAAATGGACTCACGCATGGTGTCTGGCTTACGTTCCTTATCACCCGTTAGGAAATGCCTCTGCCGGTGTAGCGGTTCTAGCCCTCTAGGGCTTCTTCCGTCAAATACACGCGTACATAACAGGGCGTTTGGATTCGATGTCCTCGGAGAAGTGTAGTCCTACGCGGTTGCCTTATATGGCTCGGCGCACGCCAACCAAGGCGAGAAGGACGCGAGAAAGGGAATAGCGCTCCCTCTTCGTCGTAAATTACACCGCCGTTCGCCTTATAGAGAGCGAGTATGGTGCGTTCGAGGTGAATCATGAAGCGCGAAGAAGTGTTATGGAGAGTCAAACTGACGTTGGGAAGCGGGTAGCGGACGTAAGAGTGGGGTTGTGGTCGTGGCGAGGATCGCGTCGATTAATTGACGTTCGAACTGAGTATACTTGATGGTCGCCGGTGCGCGAGTGGCTCGCTTGGTTCGAGTTTGACGAAGGGGGTAGAGTAATTTCCTCATAGGCTCGAGGATTTATGGTCATAAGCAAAGTTATGGATTTATTTTCAGGAAGGCAGTGGAAGGTGACTGTATTTAGACAGCGCTCAGGCCTCGAGCTGCGCGAGTATTATTTAAACTATACGTTAAAGTGCTGCAAGCCAAGTTATCTAGCTGCGTGAATAATGAGGCAGATAATAGTGCGACGGTAGCTGGCATTGTTCACTTACCTGTGACTCGAGAAATGACTACACTGGTGCTACACGGCCTTCGAGGGCAATAAATCATTACGCGAATTACGGTTCGACTTGGATTCTCGGGGATTCCTCGATGATCCTTTCATGAAAGACTAGGAAGCGCTAGCAACACCTGCGTAGCTCCTCGGCGGATCGTTGCGGGCGATGCCTTTTGAGACCTGCCGGCTTAGGGATGTAGGTTGCTATAATTGGAATTCGGTGTCTCTCTATACCCTCTCCAGTACTCGTTCTTTGGGATGCGCGGCTGACCGCAATGCAGATCGAAGCTATGGGATCCGGGAATTTGGAATTGGCAGTAATTGTTATGGTGCAGTGCCAATGTTTCAAAGTCTGACCATCGAGCCGTATATCCGACCTGAGTGGACGACATGCCGGTGACAATTCCCTAGTTCATGGCTCGGGGTGCTATTTCCAAGCATGCCGCTGCCTGCAACTGATCCAGGGCGGTTCACCGCGTTATTGTTACGTTTGCGTGGCTCACAAGTACCTAATGGCGGACGCCAATACGTCTATGCGTGAGAGTTCCTGCATGAGATGAAGTTCCATTACTGGCTGCCACTGGCCAGCAGGCCCTGTACACGGTAATTCATGTCCGACGCTATTTATTACCGGGAAGAAACCTCCGAAGTCTCCACCCAGAACGCACCCGAACCTTTGACAATCCCACGACCCAATGAAAATAGGTTGAGGGACGGCCGTCTTCAAGACACCGGCTCGAAGGAAGCAGTTCACGAGAGAAACAAGGAGGAAATTTAGCTTTAATGCCCGGACTCCGAGGGTTGCGGCTCTTCTTGACGCTTCACAATCCAATAGACGTTCTGCGGCTAATTGTGGCTCTCACTGCGTGGATATAGAACACACATTTTCATTGTCGATCTGACGTGCGTATGGGATTCACGCTTGGCCTATGTTGCCATAAGGCATCGTGGAATGAGAGCATCGGTCATCGGACACGCAAGCATTGTGCACTTTTTCTTAGCCCGTGGGCGGTGGGGTGGGTATAAATACAACCCTCCCCACTCCGAGTCGCTGAGAACCTGTGCCGTCGGGACGCGCGTTCATGTACGAGACCGAACGGTATACAAGGTGCCTAAGGACGTAATAGACCCATAGCCCGGGCTGACTTACCATTGAGACAGAGCTTGAAACCGGGTACACGGGAAGGATGTCGTTTTTGCAGCACACACTTCCCGACCGCGTCTCACCGCAGCTCGATAAGTCCCACCAAGGGCGACTAATTGATTCACCGTGGTTGATCATCGGAATGGCCGTCGATGTGACTATACATTTGGGTGTCTAATAGACTTTCTCTCGGAACTAGTAAGCTTTCCGGAGAGTCTTTAGCACAATCGTCATGCAAGTCTGACTGAACCTGAGTATATCCCTCCAAAATTTGACTCAAACGGAGCCGTCCCTTCGTGAGCGTTGCCGCTAAGCCCACTCCCACACTCGAATAGAACGCCAGGAATAACCAGAAATCATACGGAGTTCGACTCCAACGCCGATCCTTTGCCGTTCGGTGAAAGGGTGGCCTGAAATGGAAATGAGGCGTGCACGGCAATGATTTTGGTTGCCGGTGGGCGTTTATAGGACTTTGGCTAAGGAAACCAAACTGCGAATCGCAAACTTATAGTTCTGCCTACACGAGGTGTAGCATATTAGACAGAGACTGACGGAAGGCACTTGGCGATACTCCGGTGACCGGAGGTCTATATCGCTGTGCTGCGTTGAATTTGATCGCTGTCAGCAACTCTCAATTTCGCGACAATCCCTTCTGCATTTAGAACGCTTTATCATGAAGCGTGTATCGCCTACCAGATAACGATCGCATCCTCCATACCTGTGATTCCTACAGGCGGGAAGTTGTTTACTCAGCGCGAGCTTCCATGGATAAATCATTTGACATATCCGGGTCTTTTAGAAACTCTACCTGATTCTTCTGAAGTTCTGTCATCTGAAGCGTTGGTGATACAACGTCACTGATCATAAATGGGGCATTTAATGAGTAAATCCCCCTCTGCGGGTATGGCGGTGCTTCACAGTAAAAATAGGACAGCTTCGCCGTGTCGAAGCACAATCTTGGGGCTGGCTCCTTCATGGGGATCGACGCAGTTAACCGCATAGCGTAGTGTGAAGGAGTTTCCACTGCTCGGAGAAAGAAGCATGTGCGGATAACTGGTTTTTCATTTTCTGTAGGCCAGTGCACGCACCCGTGCCCACAACCACAACATGCCGCGTTGCAGATGATTCAGAGTATTAAGCATGATGCCTGGTGGACCCACCGTTCGCTATTTTTGATGGGTATTGAGACCACAACGCCGCCAGAAATACTCAAGACCCGCTCTTCCTTGAAACCAGGAAAGAGCGAAATTCGGATGTTCTGATTCATGAATCGTCGATACGGAGGCACCCCGCCTTCGAATCTTGATGCGTGAGGTTCTGGGCATCCCGCGATGGTTGAAGTTTATTCTTGGCCAATGACAACAACGTCGATCTTGTCGGAGCTTCGATGTTCATTTCCACAGGGTGTTTATAAGCGGGAGCGTTAAAGTTGGTGACATATGGGAAATGTGTATTCCCGGACGGAGATTAGCGTTCTAAATACGGATCCAATGTCGATCATAGTGGGAAGTATCAAGACACTAGGCATACGTGCCCGAAGCCATCCCCGAGTTCGTTCTGACGAAAAGCTGTGACTGCGCGCACACAACTTGAGGGAAGCTTGATTAAAGTGGATTGGGCGGGCAGAGAGAACCATCGACCCCAGCCGGTGACAACACCCGTCGCCCACCTCATGAGTGTGGTTCTAAAGGTGGTTATCTGAGCCCAGTTCAATCGCCGGCTACTTGTTATTTGGGTTGCTTCGCTGCAGGGTGCCATGTGTCCTCCACAATATCTTTGGTGGCCTCGTTACCGAGAAGTAGAATTTGAATCCGAAGCTCGCGTTTCGGCGTCTATATATCATTCGAGCGGAAAGCCTAAACATCGGTCCTTCATTCCCATTGTTTCCGCTGAACAGTAGCCAGTGGCTTACTAGAGACTTCATATGCGGAAGATTTGCCTACGAAACAAGTGCTGGCAATATTAGACTGAATAGACCGATGTTTTCACAACGTTCTCTTTCTTACTGCTTGAATACAGCTTGAGTACTCGGATGATTTCTCGAATTCAAAGAAAAGACATCCACGAACTCGAAATTTCTAGACATGGCATCGACTCTCCTTCTCCTTGGATTTACAGAACATAGCAAAAAAGAACCATTATTCTTCCTATAGTCAAGGGAGACGGCCACGAAAATCTCAGGTTCGGGGTAAGAAAGACTCACCCCACTAGCCGGGATTCGGTTGCTCAGGCCCATCTTGGGTTGAACTTCTGGGCCTCTCGCACGCGGGGCCATGGAATCACAAATCTTCTATGGCCATAGGAGATACCATGGGGGGGATTTGTCCATCGAAAGTAATGAGATAGAACAATGACATCCAGCAATACCACGACGACGCTCTATTAAGGTTCCGCGTTCTGGTGCACATAGACAAAAAAAACATCACCCCGTTCACTGCGAATTCGAATTTTATGCGCGACAATTACCACAGGGAACCAGGACGGGCTTGGAGAAAGGGAATCGAAGAGAGACACTCACCAAACACGGTCGGCTACCATGACAGTCTTTCTATCTTTCAAGCGGTGTCCCGCTCTCCGCCGTCTATATGACGCCCTGATAACCATGAAGTGTATGATTCCAGTGGATCCCACCGTGAAGCCCGTGAAATATAATATCCACCGATCTCAAATCGAGCTGGCTAGAACACCTTATGGATATGGCAAGCGGGATTTTCTAGATGGAGGTGGTTATTGGGATTATCGGTACCGAGCGAGTATCATACCTATAGTTACCTGTACCTTGGCTTCACTAGGGCTTATTTGTTTCCTGATGGTCGGACCATGTGAAAGAGAGAGATTTAGAGTTCACGTCTTTTACCTGACAAATTGCTCGATAAGGTGCACCTGTGAAAATCCTTCCTGACGCATCTCGGCAAGCGCAGGTGTTGGAATGTTCACAGTCGAATTGCTGCTCGATCTGGATCGATGCAAATCTTTACATATGTGCCAAGCTTTCGTATACTTCATAATCGGAACGGTACGTTCAGGTTCATCAGATTTTCGAACAAACCAGCTCCTTCGCGTTCCGAAAGTGGCCAGAAACGTAGAGGAGAATTCCGCATTCATCAGCAGCGGGAGAAGACGACATGAACCGATATGAGTTTTTCCCTATGGGATGAGCATAGTTCATCAAAAGCAGGATCCTTGAAGCCCGAGAGCGCGGAGGATACTGGTCGGCGCGCCACCTTGATGAAGTATGAATCAGCACATATTAAGATCGCCAGGGAGGGAGGGATCGCACTTGTGGAACCTGATTGACGTGATCGATCATCGCGATGGCTTCCCTTTTTGGTAAAAGAAAGAACGACCAAGGCGCTACGCCGCCAACGACCTCACACGAACCGTCGGAAATCGACCAAACTTTCAGAGTCTTAGCCATAGAATTCCGTGGAGCGTGGTGGAGAAGCGAGCGGCCCCGTAAACCTTTCTTCGAGAAAATTTAGTCAGGGGATCGATGTCTATGACCGAGAAACACGAAACACAGATCCCGGCGCCACATATCCTTGTAGACGTTTCGCTGAAGGCATTGAGATATCAAGGCCTTGAGGACGTTATACCCTGCGACTTGAAAGTTTCTTAGAAAGCACGTAACATTTCAGACACCTACGAATCCGGCATAGCTGAGTATGAACAGGCATCGGAAACACGGTCAGGACCGTTCACGGAAATATCGTAATTTTAGCACTCCACACCACAATCAGTTGAAACCAACGAAACGTCCAATGGCAGATTAGGACAGACCTCGAGCAATAGAATCTGTCGGAGAAACGAGTATTCAAAGCACCACAATGGATTGTGCTCTAAAAAAGATATTTGGCGTATGATGTTGTCGTACATCAATTTAAAGAATCGGCAACCCTCCAAAATTGCCTAAGTAGCACAGTCTAAGCTCAAAAGGTGCTCATCAACGGTCGAGATGCACCACGGAGGCTATGTGGAATGTTCATTAGAGTTTGCTCATTAGCTCTACAGGTGATGGGCCAGAAGTGAGAACTTCGAAAATGGCGGCTGCTAGTTGAGTTGGCGCTTCTTGGACGACCTTGGGGTGCCTTGATCAGAAAGAGCTCAGGATGGGTCGCAGGAAATGGGAACATACCAAATGTCCAACGCCATCTATGCGGGTGACAGAGGCGAATACTCGCCCTTCTTTAGGGTCTATGAGCGAGTCTTGGGCATCTTTCTCGCTGCATAAAGACATAACAGCAATGCAGTTGGTCAGAATATTCGAGAAGGGAGAGGACGCGCGAGAAAGCATACTCACAAGAGATCGTTCTTCCCTCCGAAAATTAAATGAACGGGCAGATGTACGCAAATCTGGTTGAGCCGGTTGAGGGCATTCGAGGCGTACTGCTTGCCCTCGAAAGCAATGTTTTCTGCCAGTCGGTGGGTAGTGAGAGTCACTCCAGACGGTTTTTCTGGGTAGTACGCTGTCGGGAGGGCGCGAAGACCGTGTGCCTATCATTTGCCACGTCAACGGTCTGCGCCATCGTCGACCGGATAGCGATCGACAGCTTACCACATAAACGTCAAACACCCTTTCATCCCAAGCAGCCCAGGGTAACCGAGCCTTCAACCACGCAGCCGCGACGTCTACACTCTTCCAGGTGTCTTTCCTTGTGGGGGTGGTAGATTTGACGAACTGGTAGATGTCTGACTCCTTGTCGTCGAAGGCCTTGCTAGTCATCGCAGGATCGATGAGGATAATCCGCGAGAAGGGTAATCGGGAAGGCGGGTTGAAGAATTCGGTGGCTAGAGTGCTATGTGTTCCCTGGGAGTCAGGGGCGAGGTGCTGGTGGATGGAGGGACTTACACCCCAACCGCGCCAGCCGAGTGACCACACAAGACGATTGGATTTCGACCGCGGTCGAAAGGTCGGAGGAGGCCCGAGTTCACAAGCGTAGCGAATGCATCTCCATAGTCCCAAATATCTGTTACATTCGACTTGAGAAACCCTTCAACTTATCCATAGACGGAGTCACGTACTGACGATGCTCTGGTCCTGGCAAAGGATCGCCTCGTTCAAGGTGCATCCGTCCCCATGATTCTGACAGTCCAGCGCCCAAGCCTCTCGAATGGTATAAGTTCCTCTCTCCCCGGAGTCAAGCTTGAATAAATCTTCGATAGTTGGTTCCCAAGTCTCTTTGGCTGCACGCGTTGGAGTTGGAATTACATTCCTGAGGAATTCGATGAAAAACACTCACAGAATCCTGCTCCATGCCCGAGCAGAAGAATCACTCCAGCACCGCCAGTGCCTTTCTCTGAACCAATTTTTCTCGTGTACCTCTTCATTGGGGCCCGTAATTCGACACCGTGCGTGTTCGTCGTCAGAACGAAACTCTCCACCTGCAGAGGACTAGGCATCGTTCCGACAATATCACTACGTGGAAAGCGGGAGAAAAAACTGTGGACTATCAGTTTATCATATTTATGAGTCGAAGAACTTTACCTTGGGCTGTCAAGGGAGAAGGATCGAGGTATTTTGGCATTGCCTGTCGCTCCTTGACTGATCGTTACTCTGGATTGTGAACGCTGTTAGCTAAGGGGGAGAGTGGGGTCCATAATTTGGTCGGTTCTGCCCAATGGTCGAAATTCGGGAACGTCGAGACGAATCCTGGGCCTATGTAGTGAAAAAGCGTAAGGAGAGCAAGTCAGATGCGGAAGAACCCGGCCCGTGCCGCGGCTCTCTGCTAAGTTCGTCATCAGCCGTGCCGTCTCGGCCGAATAAATTCAACCACCATTTAATTCGTTCTCTCGTTTCTACCAGCACTCAACTAATGTCGCAAAGCCTATCACCTGAATGTACGCCACTGAAGCAAGCCTACGACTCTTGCTTCAACTCCTGGTTCGAAGGCTACTTGGAGCCCGCAATCGCCGCCTCGACGTCAGCAGAAACGCGGGCAGCGTATTCGAAGAAAAAGGCTGACGAATTTCAGGCGAAATGCGGGAAGGTATGGGAGGAGTACAAGGCATGTGTTCAGGTGCGTGCATTGACTCTTACTCTCTCTAGATGTTTTACTGAAGGAAACCTTGTAGAAGGCCGTGAAGGAGAAGGGGCTTGACAAACTTTTGCAACAAGCGAGAGAGGAAAACCCGCTCGTTGAGCCTATACCTCCACTCCCTGTAAATCCCACGAAGAAATAATACACTCCATCTGCGCCGAATACTTGTAGCATAGGTATGTGCTTTTTTGCCTCGTCGTTCAGCGATGGTGACAGAAGTTGCCCCGTCAGAATATTTCGCTCAGTAAATCAATCTTAATCACCCCTCGCCTCTACTCCAACCCTTCCGGCTAGTGTTGCATCTAAAATCTGCCGCCATTATAACTGCAAGCGCCGAAACCGGTCTTTTGACAGCTAGGCCTGGGGCTTTCCTCTCCTACGCGGCGTCGAAGTGGGGAACCCTCCTTGCCTACGCCCTCGATTACGTTTGACAAACCAGCGTATTCTACACCCTCTTCATGCCAACCCCTCCATAGTTGCACAGAGCGATTCTCCTATCGGCCTGTAGAGACGATAGACGGCTTGCTGCTCCGGATGAAGGCCCTCATGTCTCAAACTCGAAGTTCACTCTCGACTTGGCTTGCCGCTCATGCTCCTGCCGAGAACACAAACACGCCACATTAGCGTCAACATTGACGACGGCAAATCATTGGAGCCCGTCTTCACCGTCGACGTGTGTTTGACGACAGTCCATATTTCCATCCCCATTCCACCCGTGGCGGCCTCGACGGCGTGCCCGGCTTGTCCTGGAAATGTCTTACCCAGCGCATCAGTCCCGAGAACCACCCAAGATCACACTCGAGGAGCTGGAGAAGCGGAGAGAATTGGAGACAGCTCCACTCCAACTCCGGTTTCCTATGGTCTCTCCCAGGTATGTTCTCAATCATCTTGCGATGATGACGCGGCCATTCAAAAGCTAACAATACTTTTTGGCGCTCTTCTCCAGTCGTCTGATCGAAAATTTTCATCCTACTATGTATCTAGGCGTCAATGCGAAACGTAGCTGTTGCATTCTGCGTTGCTTGTCCTGCTACGAAAAGTCACGCACGTCCTTGAATATCGCTCTCCTTCAACTATACAGCAATTCGAACTCCCAGCCTCTCGCTCTTCCGATATCTGTATCCATCCTCGACGACTTCGAACTGAGTTTCTATCTTTAGCTTGATGCTGGGAGGTTCCAAATACCTCGGGTCTCCCTCTTCTATCCTGAATCAGTGATGACGGCCACCTCTTATAAAATCCTTCGCCTCGTCGCCCCTTCTCCTTCAGATTCGAGTCCCACGAAACACCCAAATGTCTCTACCCCTCGTCTGGTTCATCACCGGCGCCTCCTCCGGCCTAGGACGACAGCTCGCCCTCGAAGCCCTTAGCCGTGGAGACAAAGTGGTTGCCAGCGCTCGCGCAACCTCCGTAGCGAAGCTGGCTGACCTCAAGGAGAAAGGAGCTGATGCCCTAGAGCTGGATGCCACCTTGCCGCTGGAGAAACTGCAAGAGGTCGCTAAGAAAGCCGCGGCGGTCCATGGACGCATCGATGTACTTGTGAACACTGCAGGTGGGTGTATTCGATGTCTTGCCTGAATGTGGAGCTGATCTCCCTCAGGATATATTCTCATTGGTCCGATGGAAGAAACTACGTAGGTGTCAGACAAATTCATCCTACCTGCGTGCGCCGGGTCTGATGTTTGCCCAACTACAGCCCAGAAGAGACGCTCAAACAATTCAAGTACGTCTACTGATGCCATTGACTCTCGATCACTTCGAAGCTCAATGTTTGCTTGCACAGTGCCAACGTTTTTGGAGCTCTGAATGTTACGAGGGCCGTTCTTCCGTACATGCGCGAAAAGAAAGCTGGGACCATCATCTTCGCAGGATCGATCTGTGGGTTGGAGTACGTCCTGCTTTCTTCAAACCTGGTCTCAGAGGAAGTGAAATGAATGCCATCTATGCAGGTCAACGCCGTTTGCTGGTATCTACGCAGCCACGAAATGGGCTCTTCGAGGTACGCCTCTTATCGCTACACTCATTTCGTCGAGCATAAATATTCAAACAATCTACGTAACAGGAGTCTCCCAGTCTCTGCACGACGAAATATCGCCTCTCGGACTTCGGAGCCTCTGCATCGACTTTGGCTACTTCCGCACCGCCATCCTCCAGAATGGACGGCTCGTCACTCACGAGTCTGCTCTCGCGGATTACCAAGATAGGTTCGAGCAAGGCAAGCAATTTGTGCAAAGTAAGCCAACGCTTCGTTCCTTGTTTCTGTTCATCGCCTGAAACGTGCGCTCAACTACTTATGCAGGTTACAGCGGGCACCAACCAGGCGACCCGGCCAAAGGCGCGAAGGTCGTCGTCGACGTCATCAAGGGCGAAGGCGTGGCTGCTGGGAAAGCGTTCCCGCGATCTCTTGTTCTTGGAACAGATTGCTACAATGCGGCGAAGAAGGAGGTGGAAGGAGAGAGGGAGAGATTGGAGGAATGGAAAGGTGTCTCGCTCAGCACTGATTTCACGAATTAGGTAGCGCAAGAACAGGTTGTGGAGGAAAGGCAAGTGAACGCGTGCCGTTTTGGTCGGCTTTTATCACTCTTTGGTGCTTGGAGATGTAATAAGAATCGATGGTTCCCAACCATGACATATAAAGGGCTTATGAGCAATGCAGAGATTGGATAGACTTCCGTAGACGCCAAAATCGATGACACAGTGTAATTTATAAAATAAGACCGGATTCGCTAGATTGTTCTTACACCTTTTCGACAATGATTGGAACTTCGACGGGAGGTGACTGGGCCACTCGTTCAAGTTTCGGTACAAATGATGTAGGGAGCGAAATCTGCGACAAGTGAAAGGGTTTCTGCGTTGTGGCATAAATGAGAAGGGCTGACACTATTCTTTTCCACGTACCGTTGCCTCGCGACTGCCGGAGCTGGAGGCGTCGTACAAGCTCACGGTTGTACCCTTCAGGGGTCGTGCGTTCAGTCTGTAGGCAATTAATCCATTTATCTCAGATGCAAGGCCGGGAAATATATAAGTCAGAACGTACATCATGAGTAACGAGTTTGAATACACTGTGCGGTGGTTAGGAGGTGTCTTCAAAAATCCAGGATAGGGACTTACATTTGGCGAGGACAATGTAAATGGAGAGCCAAACGACTAGAATAAAGTTCACTCTCGTTAAATGTCTGAAAAAAACTAACAAAGACGTGACTTACGGCCTTGCGTCGTCTGAAACTTTCCCAGAAGATCAGCTTGACCAGCAGTGAAGATGAATAACCGGATGACTCACACAGACTATAGTGGCGAGGTGCGCAAGGCTGCATGTAGAGATTAAGCGATTTCTTCCTCTGGCGAAACGGTAAAACTAAAACCGACCTAGTAATAAGTCCCGTCTCTGTCACCGATTCAGTACAGTTAATGCCACGAACACGCAAAAAAAAGAGGCCTGCGACTTACGAATGGACCACCGCATCAGCCCCTTGACTACCTGTCCCGTTGACCTCACGTTCGTGGGTGAGGAAAGCTTGCGCAGATAATAAATCATCGACGCCGCTATCAACATATCCGCAGCGCTGCCAACCGTGAGGTCAGCCGTAATCAGCCAGCTGACGCGCACGACAAATACGCCTGTCCCCCCATCGAACATGATGTCGCGGATGGCGACGACGCTAACCGCGCATAAACCAAGGGAACGCAGGATGGCGAGGACAAAGCATGCAAAAGCAGCGAGCGATTGGCTCCCGGCTAGTCTCTTGATGCGATAGGAGAAGCAGAGCTAATGGTAGAATAGGGTGAAGCTTCAGTGTGGCGCATAGAGGTATGCACGGAGGCGTACCTGAACCATGGTGGTAATCAGATTCTCGACGATAGTTATTATTGCGAATGGATATGTGTTTATTGCGGGGGTTTTCCACGTCGTGACTGTGTCGTAGTAGACCGCGGCGGAGGCCAAAGAGGTATGCACTGTCTCGAGGAAGCTGGACACGGCTATCAGGTTCGCAAACCCAGGGAGCTCTGGCGCCGGCTCAAAAAGCGCGAGGACGTACACAAGACTAGAAACCTAGCAAAATCTTTGGTTAGGCGTTGTGTACCTAAGTGAAGAAACGAATCTCGCGCACCAGGAGCTTCAGCCCGGAGCTGTCTTCCTTGCTTCGACAGAAGAAAGAATATGCCTGGGCAAGCAAAATGCCAAATAGCGTCAAGCTGACGAACACTCCAACCTCGATCACACCGAGGTTTTTGTCCGTCTGCACTTGAAAACTATCGAAATCGATGGTGACACGCCTAACGTGAGGCATCTGGAGGAACTTGTGGCACTTCTGGTCCTGAAAGCCCAGGGATTTATAGCATTGTCTTCGCCCAGAATGCGGCTGATGATCAGCGCGGAGAGTTCTTCTCTGATTCATCCCTTCATTGTCAGGAACATAAAGTAAGACAGGCTATGGAGTGAACAGAGATTAAAATACCCACCTCAGTCGGTCGGGTTCCTGTTGTTCACGGTGTACCTGTCCCGCAAAACACGACATGGTGTAGGATGGCGTTCGGTGCGTGTCTTTGCACTGGCTCTTGAGGTATGATCACACCAGCTGTGTTAAATGAACAGCCTCGAGAACCTGTTGCTGATGGTTTACAATAGAAAAGAAGGACGACTTCGGTGCTCTAACCTAGAAGAAGTTAGGCACGATGGGAAAACCGGCTTCGAAGAAGGTGTAAGAAAATCGATGATGCGAGTATCGCGGCCGCGATCTCATCGACATCATGAGGGCTATGTGGTTTTTCCATCTCAACGTAATACCTGCCCTGCTCCTGGTACTGCAACTCGCAGTGGACGCCGTCAAGCCTGGCGAAGGCGTGGCTGCTGGGAGATCATCCCCGCAGTCTCTTGTACTGGCCAAGGGGATGGGTTGCTATAATTGGGTGGAGAATTCGGTGAAAGAGGTGATGGAGAGGTTGGCGGAGTGGGTTTCTATCACAAAGGCTGTTGTCGAACCCAAGTCGAATGGCCACTTTGAGGTCATGGATCACTTCAACATGCGTGGCAGATATCGAATGACGCTTACAAGGGATCCGCGATATCTGGCGAGGAATTGTTTCCTCCTCCCCTCCGGCCTGCTTTCCCCATTCAGCTCAGACTCTGATAGACGCCCAAGAAGACAAGACTGACCATGAGGTCGCTTATCGATCGCAGAACACTTTCGTATCTTGCGCTCATCATCGCATTGCCATGGACCAGAACGCCTTGGATAGCACAGAGCCGAAGCTCTCACCTCTTTGTGAGTCCACCTCCATCTTCCTGGGATCCCTTCGCCGTAACCGCACCGCTCGCAGTTCGGGACCCCAACGCAGACGTGACGTTCACGTCGTCAGATGGTGTCCTCTTCAAGATACACCGTCGGCACTTAGAACCGACCACAGGCGGATTCCCTGTCGCTGACGCGATGGTCGTAGGCCCCGAACCCGTTGCATTACCGGAACCGGCGGACGTGCTGGAGGCTCTCTTCCAGTTCATCCAGCCCCCAACGGAGGCAACGAATTTCCGGCAGCCATCCGTTCATAATATGCAGGAAGATATTTTCTTCGCTGTCGCAGAGGCTGCGGAGAAATATCTAGTTTACGGGGCCATGAACATATGCGTCACCTTTATGAGGTGCGCACATCTTCTCTAAATTGTCTTCCATCCGGTCTTGAGGTTGTGAAGGGAGCGTTATAAGGAATGGCCAGTCCAAGCCCTGAACCATTGTGCAAGACATGGGTATACAGATCTCGCAGACAAAGCTGCTGAGGCTTCGTTAAGATGGCCTTTAAATACGGTAGCACAGCGTTTGACTCACCCGTCCGTCCTCCAGAGATGGGTATGTCTTTACCGCGGAGTTGAGCAGGCTTTCCTGAATCTTCTTAGGTCATCTACTACAATTCGTGGTTGGAACCATTGAGAACCATTGAGATGGTTGCAACAAAGTCAAAGGGCAAGGCGTGTGGTGAATGCGCAAAAACGTTTACAGCCTATTTCGCATCAGTCATCCGCGATGTCTCGTCCGCCCCCGATCTGTTGAAATTCCGCGAGGACTGCGCATCAGCATCCCCGAGTAGCTGTCCCTGTAGGGATATGCCAGCACTGCAGCGTACACTTGAACGATCCCGCCAGAACATCCCGAAGTTTAGTAGCATTCCTCTCTGAAAGTGGAATACATATCTTCCATATCAATAATGAACTGGATGGTCCTAAGGACTCGTTCAATAGTTGTCCATCATTTGAACGTCCGTTGAGGGAGACCTAGGCGGCATCATACGTATCTTCTGACGAAAGTCGCAAAACTACAAAAGTGTCAAGACAATCCTCAAAACCAAGAAAAAAGCACGCACATTATCCGTGCCCATCGCCCACAAGGTTGCCCACACCATCCCCGCTGTTGACGCCACAACAAGCAAGGTTGCTATTCCAAGGGCACGCACTGCCATCTGAGCAGTTGCAGGCGTCATCTCCGAATACGCGACTCTCATCTCTCGGAAAGTTGGAAGGGAGAGCTCAACTTCCTCGGGTGACGGTGAAGGACTGGCTTGCGGACGAGGTGGCCATACTGATCTGTGCGTAGAACGACGTTGAAGAAAGGAAGAAGAGATTCGTGGTATCATTGGGTAAAGTCGGCCAGGTTGTTTGTTTCGAGGTTTATTTGACCGGAGCGGCCGTTGCTGATTTTGTTCCCACCCCTAACAGTCACTTGAGCCTTTTACCAAGTCCCGGATTTATGCTCAAGTCCAGAAGCGTAGACGTATGACAGAGCTCTGAAACACAAGTACGATTACATTAAGAATTTATTTGTACAGGCGCTGGTTACTTTCTTCCTTGCGTATCACACCTGTCAAAGGCCTCGGAGACAACGAAAGGATCGACGCCGCCACAGCCGACCACACTAGCGTGGCATACAACGAGGAATATATGACTACGGCGCAGGAAGATTTCGGATCATTAGTTGGAGATGGGAGGAGATTTACGATGGTGACCAGCGGCGGAATTCGCATCCCTCTAGCCATCGAAAATTGGCGTTAGAATCTGAGAGAAGGCAAGGAGGTGGAGACCTACAAATATCCCGCGGCTGACGCTGCCGTTGGGAGCCCGGTTGGTGTTCGTGGTGGGCGGAGGTTGCTGGTTGGTGTTAGGAGGAGGAAGGTCGCCATCGTTGGGGGCTGGAGGCACATCGTCGCTGAAAGCCGACTTGTTAGGTCGGTTCAAAAAAAACATAAAAGGTGAAAACGTACTCGACCGGCGGAGGAGGTTCGTTGTTGCTATTAATCCTGCCATTGCCATTGTCCCTATCACGCGACCAGAAATTAGATCAACAGATCAAGGATTAAAGAAAGCGCAACATGCCCTTGAGGCGGAGGAAGGTTATTGCTGTTGACGCGGCCACTGGGCTGTCCCTGACGCTTCTCAAACGCCTCAGTGTCTCGTGGACGGTTGACCGGCGGAGGAGGGGGAGGAGGGCTTTACAGACATGAGACGGGTATCGGAGACGGTTGAGTAAACACTCACTTCTGGGGAGGGGGAGGAACTTGACGAGCTTTTAGAGCGTCCTCCGAGCGCG
>JANKHO010000530.1:0-20640 GCA_027627235.1 Agrocybe chaxingu | reverse complement strand
GATCCAGGTGTGGGATGCTGGCTCTCAGGGCGGGGCAGGCAAGGTGTTGCACCGCTGGAGCTCGGCGAGTGGGAAGGCCATCAAGAGCTTCAGCTGGGATCAGAACGTGCTGGCCATGGGCATTGACGACGGCGAGCTGTCGCTCATTGATATACGTGCGCCAGCAGTCGACTCCGGGGCCAAGCTGCACCGTTCTTCAATCCTGAGTCTTCAGTGGAGTCCAGATGGTAGGTTTCTGGCAAGCGGTGACCCAGATGGTGTCGTCCACATCTGGGACCGGAGAAATGGGAAGTCGTTGCTGGAAACAACCGACTCAATCACGAAGATGCGGCACAAAGCCAATGCCCGCGTAAGTCCTTATCTTTCTGAGAAGACACTCTCGCTGACGGCCGTGTGCAGTCGTTTGCTTGGTGTCAGTGGAAGCCCGACCTGCTTGCCACCGGTACGAGTGCTCCAGAAGGGAAGATCCGCATCTGGAGCACCTCTTCTCTGGCACCCCACTCACCTGCGCCCCTACACACCATCTCTCTCGACACATCTGTCCTCTCCTTACAATGGTCTCCTCACTGCAAGGAGCTGCTGAGCACCCACGGCATTTCATGGAAGCCCCCTCCATCACGACAGCACTCTTCTTCCTCCTCTCGCTCAATAGACCGCTTGCCAACGTTCGTAAAGACACCATTAACGAACAGTATCACGGTACATCAGTACCCTTCTTGCAAACGCCTCATGACACTCAGCAACGCGCATTCCAGTGCCGTGACCCGGAGCTGTTTGAGCCCTGACGGCGAAAGCATCTTCACCGTGTGCCCGCGCGAAGAAACCATCAAGATGTGGCAGGTCTGGAGCAAGCCTGTGCCCCCGCCGAAGAAGGAGAGCGCATTCGACAAGTACATTATTCGATAAACAATTACGTGGATTGTGCCGCGGGTTGGCCGCACGATCTGAGGGTGTAATCTCCGTCATTCTTGGCTCTTGGTGGCCTTTTTTTCTGGGCCCAAGTCTCGTTTACGTTGAGTGCTGTTCTTTTATTATCATTCGTCTATCTCGCTATCGTCGTCGCAGGTGTTCTATATATCATGGAACAAAGTCTTGTATACATACGAATGTCGATTAGCTACTTATGGATTTACCCCCCCCCCACCGGCATGAGGGGAACACTGCCAGACAGCCGATAACCGGCAAATACTGCTCTATTCTTGCCCTCAACAGTGCGATGAGATGCGCCAGATGTAACGCTGAGGAGATGAAGTGCTGGTTTGTTACGTTGGTCGCCCGAGAACCAAGGACGTTGCACACATTTCGAACACCTTCGTGCCTTCCAAGGTCAGGGGAAAATTGGTTGGCATGTAAGAGTCGGTAAGGCTGCAGTTCCTTGAGTCTGCACCCGCGAGAAAGACCTAGAAAGGTTGCTTGGACGCGAGGCAAGTTTCTCGATTTCGAACCTACCAGCCCCGTTGCTCCGAAAGTGCAGCCCCGACTTTCAAGGCACGCAGGTCGGGCCGACGCCCATACACAACGCCATGTCGATATATGAGAAAGCATGACATCGACGTATGACAACGGCCATTCTCTCGAAGGAGTCCTATATCCACAAAAGGGACCAAACGTCCATTTAATGACGCTTCGCGTTCTCAAAATCTGCAGCGACCGCCAGAGATCTGACCAGTGCGGCCCGAACTGTTGTTCTCTCGGGTTCTCTCGTCTGCGTTGAAATGGCGGTAGCAAAAAATGAAAGGAATGCCCGAATTCGGCGGGGACATCATCATATTCGATGGAGGCAGAAGGAATTGGTTGCGGGTTCTTGCGACGCGTCGAACGCACGGAATGGCACTCCCCACAGAAGTCCAAGTTCGATTCTCAAAGTGGAGTTAATCGACATTTCCGACGGTCCCATAGCACTTTGGAATAACCGCTGCCTAGCATTGATGCTCCAAAAAATATCTGGTGAAAGTAATGTTTTGTCTTAAGCCCCGGGCCGGGATAATGAGCGAATTCACGTCTTAAATTAGTGCCCGACAACACGGAGATGTAGAGACAAAATATCATTCCCTTGAAGCCCGACCCGACCGCCGATCTGAGCGACGCTCCTACAGCCCTAAGTACCAAGAGACAGGAGCAATGTTCGGAGAATCGACAGGGCTTCTCGCCGGCGGTAGATTCATAGTATGTATTTGTACCGCTCGAGCACCTCCTATGCCACTGTGACGAACATGACGCACTTGAATAATTCTGGCTTCTTGATCAGAAGGAAGGGTGGATAACGTCACGGCTCGATTCCATTTTGTGCATCCCTGACACGAGAGCATTTGAACTGCGGCGAGCTGCGCAAGCAAAATCATCATTGCTGTTACGAAGTGTGCGTCTTCCGTGTTCGCTGTCTCAGCTATAGCGTGAGATGTGAAAGCGCCGCTCGGGAGAAAAAAAGCCACTTTGCGAGGAGGAAATCTCGGGGTTTCAATGGGGCCTTTTGGGACGTGGCCTTTATTGAAATGGGATATGTCATCTGAAGCCAGGACCCGGCAGATGCAGCAGACAGAGATGCAGTGGTCTGGGAAACCATTAAATTCTAGTGGAGAGTCAACTTAACTGTCGCAGGGCGGCTAAATTTCAAAGAAAAGGTAGACAAAGGTGATATATTAGTTTGCAATCAAAATAGGCGCCCATCAGTTGACTCAAGTTGAGCCGATCAGTTAGATGCCTTGTCACATTTACATTGGCCTTACCTGCATGTGTCGTATGTTAGCAGATGCCATAGCAGTATGTGTTTGTTCAGTAGGTCCCAATGCCTACTTTTGGATGGACGCGGTTATTCCCGATTGCGCCACAACTTGGCATCCACATTCTCTGCCCGAATCAAGCGATGCAAAGAATAATATTCTAGAGTGCCTCAACAACTGCTACTCAGAAAAGGAGGCAAAAGAGGACAGGCGAAAACATATTCGGCATTGCACGCGTGAACCCGTTTCTATGTCACCATATGGTCTGGAATTCATCTTCTAACTCTGTGCGTGCGGAGTTCAGAATTGCATCTACCTTCAAACCCGCGGTGATGTACGTTTCTTTACCTTGTGAGATATGGGGAAAGTAGTGACAGGTTCCCCCAGGGCTGCTTCACCCTGCTCACCCTCGTCGTCGTTCTTCTCTGGCAGAGCTCCACTCTTTGACCGTAATGTTAGCCGTGGATCGGATCCTTCAGCAGTTGTATGCCGCCAGTCGTGAGCGAACTCTGGAATGGATCCTTGCAGCTCGGATCCAAAGGCCGGAGAGTAAGGCAAAATTCTGAAGCAAATACCAAACGTAATTTTGCCGAATTCCGTCGAGATAATATGCTTGTCCACACATATGCCGTCTTAATTCGGACGTGCCTCTCGCTGCGATGCCGAAATGTGACATTGCATGGCTACGACTCTGGAGTCCAGACCATCCAGACTGGATGATTGCAACGGCAGCTGAAAGAATCACCAAGAACATAGATTTGCGACAGCTTATTCGAATGGAAGGACGCATAATATTTTCATTGAACTACGTCGAAGAGCGAACTCTTGGGGTAGATGCCCGATATCCGTGCCAGGGAGTAGTGCCGGCTAGTGAAAGGAGAGGGCTTCATCCGGGCCTTGTTCTGCGCCGAGTACATAAGCTCATAGCTCGAACGTATTTGCAGGATCTGTCGGTCGCGATCCATTAATGCCGTCCGCATAATTAGGTGGAGCTACAGCTCTCATGGAAGGATACTCTTTCTGTATTTGATGGTACGGAGATTTGATGGTACGGAGATGCGGTTCCTGTCCGTGAGCCGTACGTTGGAGCAGGGCAGATACCCGGATATCGATGCGCAAGCTCGGAAACGCGTCGAGCAGGCTGTGTGGAAGCGTCGCAGGTAAAATGTTCTGTATCCCTCCAGACTCAAATCCGTGCTAGACGTGCACGGCCACACGCCTATCTAATTCAATCTACGCCAGGACCCCCGGCGTGAGCCGAAGCAAAGAGGGAAGGCGTCGGATAGCCCCAGTGAGGACCTTGGCGCTATGTGAGTTATCAAGCAGGCTAGACACGGAGACTCGGTGCAAATGCTGTGGTACGACTTCTCGTGAGTCGTGGAAGTCTAGGAAGCACCAGTTGTTGAGAGTAGTTAGGACATAGGCCGTAAAAAACACGTTGCTTGTGCGGACCAGGATTGACAGTGCCAAATGGGTGACACGAACTAACGGCAAAGAACGGGGCCAAGTAAGATTCTACCCGGATGACTCAACATCAATGTAATCAAGAAGGAGAAGAAGAGGGATTCTCCTGAGAAGCTGATTGTCGTGGGCAACGTGCCTTTTCCCAACGAGACATAAGATCGAAATGTGGGGTCCAGACCGCAATCTTCAGTAAAAAGAGTTGAAATTTGCTTGTGGGGATTACAGGGAAATTAGGCCTTTTAAAATTCTGCACAAACTAAGTTGCATGAGAGATGGTGAAAGGAGCCGCTTCGGGGTTAAGGTCTGGTATTTCTTGTTCATCCCTGAGTGGTGCATTGCAACACATTTTCTATGCAGTTGGCAGGTATTTTTACCGTGGTCTCAATGTCCCTCTGAGCCGGAATATAAATACGAACGTGGGTTGACGGAGCGGAATTGAGACGACAGCTCTCCAGGAGCAAAGGAGGTCTGCAATGTGCGAGAAACAGTTTGATCCCCGTCGCGAATATTCCTGTTCTTCTGTTTCCTACAGAGGTGTAGAGACATCCCTAGTAAACTTTGGAGCAGTGGTTTAATACACCTATTTTTTACGCACGACTAGTCTCCTCGTCTCGGCGCAAGTGGTCATAAACGTGAACCAAAATCGTTCAGTGAAGCGCTAGCGCTATGTTCCTGAAGTCTGCAGATTTTTCTTTTTGGAAATGGCGATCGTAGGATTGAATGACATTATAAAGGAAATCGAATTGCGCAGGAAAAAACTGATGTTGGATTCCTACGACGCATCAAATGCGCGAAGCGGCATTTCTCATTGGTGGCCGAAGTTGGTTCTTAGTATGCAATCAACGGCGGGCTCCAACGGCGTCATTTTGCGTGGATCCTTCTTGAGAATGCCAACGTTCCAGCATGGGTTTTCAAAAAGTATGCGAGAGGACTAGTCCGAACATTCTTTATTAGGCAATGGGACGCGTACTAATGAGCGAGGGAAAATAACGACATAGTTCTAAATTAAAATATCAATGCCCGACAGTCTGGAGACTCTGAAAAGTTATTCCCTCGAAGCTTGACCCTCGAAGCTCGACCCCCATGACGTCGATCTGACAAACGTCTCCGCATCCTTAACTACCAAGAGACAGAAACACTGTGCCGGGGCTTCTCGCCGCCGGCAAGTGATCCTCCGTGCCATTATTGCTCACCCCCATGTAACGACCTCTTATTTGATGCTCAAGAAGAAGCGAGGATGACGTAGAAATGGTATGCCACGCGGTACATTCCTGATAAGAGAACCTTTTTCTTGCGGCGATGAGGCAAGCATGCTCCCATGATGATGAAGTATTTTCGTCTTTTCTACTGACTTTGGTGCAAAGGAAGAAGCGTCACTCAGTAGATGAGAACTATTCCAAGAGAAATAGATCTCGGAGTTTGGATAAATCTTCTCTAGATAGTAGAATTGAAAGGAGAAAGAGCATCCTGACCCGGTGATAGGAATCCCGGATTTCCGTCAAGAAGTAGAGACACGACGGTAACCCCCGTTCCTCGAAATCAAATTATTAGCGATATAAAATTTATTTGAGCGGAGAACCAAGTACTTTTGTGAAGAACCGCCCAATTTCGACATCAGCAACTTGAAGCTGCTGGTGATCGCTTAAATCCACAGGCGTCGAAATAAACATTATAGGTCATATTCCAGAGCACGACATGGTCTATACAGTGCAACAATATCTGTCTACAATGTACGTATGTTTGACACGTCGACATGTTCGAAGGAAAGAAATATTCATTTCCAAGTCAAATAGGCGCCCAGCGCGTTGATATGATTGGTTCCCGTTGATTACATCAGCTAGATGTCTTCGAAACATTTAGAATCTGAATATCTCAGGTTCAAACACCACTGACCAGAGTTTATTCATCTGTACATTACGAATGGAGCGTACAGCAACGACTGAGAACTACCAGTCCAGTTATGATCAATATTAACAGTATGAACGTCCATGACTCTCGGGATCACGCCCACATTGCCTTGAACTTCTCTCCGAATTCAGTGCATACAGAGTCCAAAACTTCGTATACCCTCCAATCCGCTTTCCCGACATGTTTGGGTCTCAGTGCGTGAGCATTTAGGCTGGATACTGGTGTTCCCTCCGAAGTTGAGGGAGTGCCCACCAGGGTAGGATCGCTGGATTCCGCTGTAGAAGAGTCTACCTGTGTGGCCGCCTCACCGATATCGCTTTCGTCGTTTGGAAGGGGTTCGCTCTCAGCAGGGTCGAACAGTACGTCAGCCGCGGCCGCAAATGGGGACGCATTGAAGCTTAAGGCCTCCGTCATGAGCTGCTGCAACGAGGCCCGGATAGCCAGCAGTGTAAGATAGAAGTCTTGAAGGTTATACCAGATGTCTCCTCGCCGAATCCCATTGGCTCGAGCCAACGTGGTCACTTGCCCATGGGTCCAGAAATCGAGAATGTAAGCATTGAGGCCATGTTCAAGGAGGTCGTACTTGTTGTCTGGTCCAACGACAAATTGAGACATCGACGGGATGGCATGACTATGCAGTTTGAGGCCCGAGTGTGCGGTCTGCGTAAGCTCGAGGACAGAGCGAAAAGAATCGCCAATTCCGGAGGTCGCGACAAACAACGATCGAATGGAAGGACGAATCGCGTTCTCCTTGAGGTATGTTGAGAACACAGACTGCTCTTGGATATCGGTGGATTTAGCGGTATACTGAACATTACTGAGGGGAAGGGTGACATCCGCGCCGAGCGTGGCGACGTATTGCGTGGCGTAAGCGAGTGCGTATCCTTGAAATATCTGCAGAATCTGCCTGTCGTGATCCAATAACGCCGTTCGCGCAATCTCTGGGAGGGGTGGCAAAACGATCATGGAAGGGAATTCTTTAGTTAGAGCATCAATATTGGACTTTCGGCCAAAAATTTTCGATAAGTTGCGCCTCCCGAAAAGGTTGCATATTACGATCATGAAATCCCTTTTCGCCTGTTGTTCGTCCGGTTGGTTGCAGATAGTACGGAGAACACCAGAGCGTATCAGTGCTATAAGCGCAAAGTTACTGGGTTCTGTGTACTGTGGAGGAATGGACGTAAATCAGGACTAGAGAGGATTAAATACAGGTTGATTGCTTACGTATAAATGGTTCGCAAGTGTGAAGTGGTTTAACGGCTTTCCGACATTGTCAAGAAGTTCAGCACGTCAAAGGTATTCGATGCTAAAGCGGATGTAGTGGAGCAGTTGGTGGTGTCCAATCTGTGAACTGAGGGAAACCTGGGGTAGCGAGAGTAGACTCTGGACCGCCTGAACTGCAACCTCGGCGTTCTCGGAGCCATCTAACAGGCTGAACATTCGGAGAGTCAATGTGAATGTCAATGGAAAGTTTCCCGTAAGTGGCGGAAGTCGGGAAAGCACAAGTCGTCGTGCACGGTCCAGAGAGAGACCATAAAATACAACATTGCCTCTCAGATCGAATCCCCTGCGGCCAGCACGTCCAGAACATTGGCGATACTAGATGGGTATTATCAGCAAAACCACTCGCCAAAGTGAAGAAAGTTGAAACAAGCGAGCACTTACCATCAATGCAGTTAAGTAAGGTGAATCCCCACAGAAAACGGATGTTTTGGCTGGCGCGTTGATTCCCAATGCAAGTGTTCCTAAGGTAGACGTAGGGACCGTTAGACTGCTTCTAAGGGCCTGCACACAGACAGACAGCTCACCTGTGGAGATCATGACGCGAATGAATCCTCTTCTGAACAAGCTAGGAGCCGTTGAGAGGGGATTAACGAAACAGCTGGTATCCGTCCTCACCTTTCAATGAGGGATCTATACTGTTTGTTCATTCCCGCATGATGGACCGCAATTCCCCTTCTCAACGCGCTCAACGCCCACGGGATGCTTGTACAGGCCCAGGCTATGGCCGCGAGATCGGTCTCCATGTCTGAGTAGGAATAAGAACGCGGGTTAGCGAAAGAGAACTGAGGCGACGGTTCCTTTGGATCAAAGGAAGCCTCCCATGAAGGAGATACATCCCTGTCCTCGTCGTCGAGGGCCTTATTCCTTTGTTTCTTTGCCGTTGTGCGCTCACGCAGTTTCTCGCGCTCTTTCCAGATGTTCCATTGTCTTACCCTTGCTTTCCAGTTGGGATCTTCGCTACGCCACTCCTGTTCCGCAGTTTCCAAAGCACAGACAAGTGTCTTCGCCAGGATTTCACAGTTTGATCGATCGAAGTTGAACAGTATTGCAGGCTAAGGAGCGAGGATAAGACGACAGAAAAAGAATGCTCTCCGTCAAGTACACGCACCAGCTGGTCTTTAACATGTAAGTCGGCGAGAAGGTCCAATAAGTCATTTCCGAAGTTTTTGGGAAGTTTTTGGTATTCTGCTTGTTGCCCATCCTGGAGCGATAGCGCCACCTGGCCGATCGGCGTAGAGGCATTGCGCGGGTCCGAGGTTTCGAGAAGATCTGTGAGAACCGATTTTAACTGTCCTTCGTAGCGCAACACATCAGCTTGACGCAAAAAATCGCGGTTCGAGGAAAAGAAAGTGGTGGGTTGCAAGGCTGTCAAGTTGGTGGTGTCGGCGAGCCGTCCTTTTATGGATGCGAGTTTTTCCCAGAGGGTCAGAGTATCGCCTGCTTCAAGCGAGAAATCTGGGGGGAGAGTCCGACAGCCGAAGGCGAGGAGACCCACTGGGTGCAGAAACAAAGAGCGTTTCGAATCTACATGGCGGTCAAGACCCAGGAATTTCTGCTGTCCGACCTTGTTGGTGTAGAAGAACTTCCGCAAGTGAGAGTATCGAGTGCGATGTTCAATGAATTCATACTGAATGCCGTGGGACTCCTGAACCGAACCTAGCCAGTCGCTGAACACTTCGGGAGATCCTATCGTTGCAGACAGCCCGCTATCGGGGATATCGATGAAGGGTTAGACCGTATCAGAAATGGTGGTTCTATTCAACATACATTATTGGACAAGGGGCCAATAAAATGATCTGCTCCCAGATTGAACCGCCTTCCTGTTGGCCAATGGTGTGGATTTCGTCCAGAATAATTCTAAGCAAAGGTTTATTTCAGTCCCAACGGACAAAATATACTCCAGATTTTTCATACCTTCTGAGTCTTGGAGTCCAAACACGAGCGCAATCCGGAGAAAGCAGCAGGATACCAAGAATTTCTGGTACAGTTATGAGAATCTGGCAGTCCATAGGCTCGTGGATACGATAATCGCGTGTGTGAATGGCCCAACAGCTCTCTAATGCGTGAAAATGAGGAAAATATCGAGGAAAGAACATAAATAAAACCCACTTCCGTTCATACTTTTGCTAAAGCGTGCGTAAACTTCTGCCGCGATTTGCGAGACAAGTGCCTTTGTCGGTGCAATATAAACCAATATTCCATCATTGGACTCGCGGAGTACTTGCTCCATGGCGTAGAAGGAGATGAATGTCTTTCCCGCACTGGTCGGGGCTAATATGGGTTTTGTCACATTTAAATTTTGACTTAGAGTGACATTGTAGAGGACGTACCGACAACGAGCAGAGACTTTTTTCGGTCAATGCCATCTAGAACCCTGCGCTGCCATTCATCTGGTTTGAATTGCACACGTTTGTCGTACGCGCTATTCATACTGCGATCCATGTAATCGCCAAAAAGTCGGAGTTGCCAGATTATAGGATGTTCGTTAATCGCCATAAATGGGTAAAGCGGCGATCCCGACTTGCGATCAACCAATTGAACAAATGAAAGCTTGAGGCGTTGGTCCTCTAGAGCAATCTTGGATATCTTGGAGTGGAAATGGTCGTAGAAACCAAGGGAAGTGAGGGCTGAAGTGACAATCTTGCAGGCCGATTGCGGGAGCATCTCTTGTTCACAGAGTTCTTTGACCTTTCGCATGACGGAGACAGAGTAGAGATCCTTTGCGGACGGCGAGTCCCGCTTCGTGTCTGCGATCCAAGTTCGAAAATCAGCGTCAAGCAGGCACAGTTTCCTTTCAAGTGCAATTTCTCGGACTGCCATGCGCGGGCTTCGCCCAAAATCCTCGAGTTTTTTAATGCGTTCGGGAAGGGACTGGCTTGAAATTTCGGAAAGCTGTCGTGCCCACCAGGTGAGTGATTCGGACTTGAATTCGGCGTCTTTCTTCTTCTGGTTCTCGAGGCGAATAGAATCGGCCTTCGATAGGGCTTTGGGTGCTTTGCCGGCTTTCCTTGATTCTCGCACATATGAAACCTACAAATCGGCGAGCTTCAGTTAGAGGCAAGGATTGGTAGAAATCGCCTCTGATACCTTTTGACGCTGTTCTCCTTTATTGTTAGGCACAGGAGGGATGACGATCCTCTGGAGCATACCACCCGACGCCCCAGTCAATGTCGCAGCTAAATCCTGCATCGAGCTCATGAATCGTTGATCGGCCTTCAGCTTGCGTGGGTTAGGAGGCCCGGAAGGTCTAGATCCGCCGAGGTGTGGAGGGAGAATCGACTTCTGGTTGTGCCAATGACGGGTGTCGCGAAAGGTAGTCGCCGGTGATTGCGACAAGGGAGAAGAGGGAGCGTCGGCAGACTCTCTTTCTGTCTCAACATATACGTCTGCCAGCTGCCTATCGAACACGGGATGCGAAAAAGGGAGAAGCTGGTAAGTCTCTAGGTTTGCAATGGTTGCTGGAGAATGGGGCGGGGCTACAGCGCTGCCGTATCGCGCGGCAAACTTCGCGAAGTCCACAGCAGGTCCTGCCAGTCGTTCCCAAATACGCTGGACTTCGGTATAGGCTCGAGAGCCTATGACGTCGGAGAGCGAACGGCTTTTCAGGAGGACGACATAAATGAGTGCGGAAAATATTCTTCCGTCGACTTCCAGGCATCCGCGACCAGAGGCGACGAGATTGGCAGCGTGAACGAACACACGCGGTAAAAACACATCTGTGATATTGGCCTGTAATTCAGCTGGGAGAATCTTCTGAGGCTGAGCCCTTTCGTGTATCGAGAGTGAGGGGGTTAAAAGAGAATGAGCAATGAAGAGGTACACAATCTCTGGTTCCACGCTGGCTCGTGTAAATTGCAGAATATCACGGAAGAATTCGACGTCGTTCATTTGCTCTTGACTATCCGTCACAGTCGGTTGGCATAAATTGCTTTCCCCGACGTCATCATCGAAATGTTGGAGAAAGGAAGTGGCAAGTTCTGTCTGCGCCTGTCGGATAATGGGACTGAAGGCAAGATGAAGTTTGGCCAATGAAGAGCTGGGGGATTCGAAGACGAAGGAGAGAATCTATGGTAATTGATTAGTGACAGGTGCGGCGAGGTGAAGGGCAAGGCAAACTTTCGAGTCCCGATACTCGGCCCCTTTGAGCAACGCTACTGAGATTCCGCTGGAGAGTATTCCAAGGAGGAAGCAACGCTGTTGGAAGGCTCTTGCTACTTGGAGTTCTGTTGTATTTTCGTCGCACAGGCCTCCGTCGTTCGTCATGACGAACATAGGCTAGTTATATAGTCAGGAAGATATTTCCTTTACCGAGGAAAGAGACTAACCTACCTTTCGGTCGTAGCAATACTTTTTCCAGGAATCGTTATTCTGATCAGAGAACACATGCACTTTGAACTCCAGCTTCAAAAGATGAGCGAACAACATTGCCCGCCCCAACGCCCGTGATGCAACGACCAGCGGGGAATCACCCGTTTTCGTCGTCAGGTGTCTATTTTCTGGACATACATTGAATAGGAATGAACCCATAAATGCACGGCGGAACAACCCACCTGTCCAAAAGACGATCTCGAAGTTGGCAGCACGTCGCTTGAACTGCTCAAGTAGCATCTCTAGCAGGTAGTAGGCATGTAGGATCTGGAAGCTCGAATCTGTATGTTATACAGTTTAGTAGGCTTTCCAAAGAAGATGCGCGATGATAAGTTCCTAACCGAAGTCACGTCCAACGGCGAGGAGAGGGTCGTCCAGAACAACTTGAAAGAGAGCCTCTCCTACGAAATTTGGGGCAATGAGCAAATTTTCGGAGGTCATTAGCTGTCATTGGCTTTCGTTCGACTTACCATCGATTACAAAAGGCTCGACTCCAGCATAATCACCAAGCAGATCCATCCATCGGGCGACTTTTGTTGCATTGGTGAACCAGACATCGTCAAGGAGGTTCAATACTTTCCGATAGGACATTTCTAAGGTGATTTCGGGAATCTGAATGACAGAGGGAGGGTCCGCGAGGTCCATGGTAGATAGCAACGTTGAATTTTGACCCGTGCAGCACTATCGATGGTTGTTTATGTAACAGGAATTCAAGGTTCGCCTCATGTATGCGCGGATATCAACACCTGACGGCCTGGTTTGGAATTCGAATAGGCGCCCAGCACTATCTGTTATCTTCGATTGCATCAGCATGGGAGGAAGCGGCTACTGATGTACAACCCGCCTTATGCCACCACGATGGCCATATTTCTTGTTCCTTTCGCCCATTCTGAACTCTAGGCAAAGCTTTGCGCGCGTCCTACAGTGCTGACAACAGGGACGTTATGACGCGGCGCATACTGGGGCCAGAACAAGAAATTTGGTGTCGTTTCTAACAGTAAATTAAGAATGCGAAACGATATACCCCTATCGGGTCCCCAGATTATTGCAGCAGTTACCTTTGAAATTTTGTGATGACGACTCTCTTTCACTCGACGCTCAGCACCAGCAATGTAGCATCGGAGTCCGTGGCTACCATTACTCTTCAGGACGCCCAAAGTGAGCATGCGGTCCGAAAATTCGAACATGGGAGTTTTCAAGCAAGTGGTAGCAGCACAAGCGATCACGACGCGGTGTGTGGCACGGGCCCATTGATGGCGGAGGAAGCGGACCGCTCGGACCGCTCATCTTCCGGCGGAAGGGCTTATAACACGCACGCCATCGTCGACTTTCCCCACCAATCCCTTATCTCTTTCATCGATCCCAACCTTGAAATCGCCATGTCTGTCGGAGGTCCAAGAATCAAACTCAACAACGGCGCCGAGATTCCAGCAATTGGGCTCGGTGAGTTCCACTTCGTCGCGGCTGCGTCCTGCGTATGGACGGGGGATCCGGGGCACCTTGCTCACACGGCTGGGTTCCAGGGACATGGCAGTCGAAACCTGGCGAAGTCGAAGAAGCCGTGGCCTACGCCATTAAGGAGGTGGGGTACAGACACATCGATTGCGCCTGGTGAGAACGCGAGATTCTGCGCCTTGTCTTGGTGCCCGCTGACCCTGGACCAGGGCGTATGGGAACGAAAAAGAGGTTGGCGAAGGAATTCGTGCCTCTGGTATCCCTAGGTCGGAAATCTTCGTAAGCATTTACTTCACCTCTGTCAACTGGATACCCTACGGCTATGGGGTAACGACTGCCGACACGGAGTGCTTATCTGCCCTTGTTTAGATCACCAGCAAGCTCTGGGGAACCTGGCACAGCCGTGTCGAAGAATGCCTTGACCAGACGCTTGCTAATCTTGGAACTGATTATCTCGATTGTGCGTCTATGTCGGTCTACACATTGCCCAAAGGGCAAGTTTCAACTACCGGAGGTGTTAACGCACGGATTTTTGCAGTGTATCTCGTTCACTGGCCAGTCCCATTGAACCCCAAAGGGAATCATCCTCTCTTCCCATTGCTTCCGAATGGAAAACGCGACGTGGACCACAGCTGGGATCTGAGAGACACTTGGAAGCAAATGGAGGCTGTTTTGAAAAAGGGTGAGATAAGTTTCCCCTTCTCACACCCTTTCATCTGTCTACCGTCTTCGCTTATATGTTCTGACGACCCACACCGTTACTTCGGCAGGCAAGGTCAAGACAATCGGAGTCTCGAATTTCTCGGAGGCCAAACTTGAGGAAATCCTCCCAACCGCAGAAATAGTTCCTGCCGTTGACCAGGTGGGAGAATATCATCGTGCTTTTTGCTCATTTTTTGGTCCTGAAACGCGCCCACAAATATAGCTGGAGCTACATGTGTACAACCCACAACACAAGCTTGTTACTTACCTGAAGTCGAAGGGAATAGTTCCGCAGGCGTATTCTCCCCTCGGATCCACCAATTCACCACTCGTAGCTGACGAAGAAGTCGTGAAAGTTGCGGCCAAGCACGGCCTGCAGCCTGTAGACGTTCTGGTAGGCTACCTGAGTGCGTGACTTCGGCATAGAAGTTAAAGCCCCGTCTCCCTCTGACTGACTCGCATCCCACAATACTTTTTTTCCAGTCGCGAAGGGAATCGTAGCGCTTCCTAAGTCCGTTACTCCTGCACGGATCTCGTCTAACTTTACTGGGGCACTATCCGCTGCGGAGAAGCTGGAGCCCGCAGACATCGAGAACCTCGACGGCCTCGCCGCCGCCGGGAAGCAGAAGAGGTTCGTCGACTCTCGCGTTCTGTCGATATTGCATGCATTAACGACAGTTCTATTTTGGTTCCGCGTTTAGGTTTATCACACCGCCCTGGCGTACGTATCCCTTTCTGTCAATGTCATTGTGAAGCTCGGAATGACTTACGAGCTATTTTCATTTTCTTAATTCCCAGCCGTCGAGCTCGGATTCGAGCATTGGCCCCAGCTGCTTTAACTCGCTAACTGCTCACTGGTCGGAAATTTCCTCTGATCGGGGACTATGTCAAAGAGCTTCGAAACGACGAACTTTATGGAGGCCGTTGTACATCACACATCCAATAGAATTGTAAATATCTTCGCGCTCAGTCGGACATGCTCCTGTCTTACTTGCGGGTAACTCTTGGAGCTGAAATTGTGATTTACAACAACCAGGCTAATTGAACTTGACATTAATAGGTTCCTGTGCACTGGATCGCGCACAAGCTTTCATAGCCGTCTCATAGCGCTCCATTTACAATGCAGAACAATCATTACTGCTATTCTTACTGCACATTTGACACGATGTCCAGGAATTAAGTAGATGGATTAGGAGCCTCGTGACATTTATTTCGGTTTCTTTATCATTGCCTACGGCACTGGCGGAGTCCAGAACGAAGTGGCGGAACCGTAAGGGCCAAACTCGAGGGTTATAAGCGCGCTGGGAGAAACCCACAACCAAGCAAAATGCTGTGAGAACGGGGCGCAGGCGCGTTCTAGTCATCAATCCGATGCGGTTGCAAGACCCAAAACCTTGAAGATACTTGATGGAGCTTGTTTCATATCGATATTGAAGCCTACACTTCATGAATTACGAATTATTGAACTTGGGGAAAGACGCTGACCTGGAATGGCCGATGCATTTGGCTTGCCCCGTATTCTTCTCAGCCCTTCACTTGAGAATTAACGTATCCCCGGTCCCCTCAATTTCTTGAGAGGGAGGCCCATCGACTCTGTAGGGTGGATCAAGATCCTTGGCAAGGAAGCAAAAACGAGAGATCGAACTAAATGAAGAAGGCTGGGCGACGTACGGACTCTCCCGATTTCTGTTCTGTTTCCCTCTGTTTCCTCGCGGATGTTATTCGGAGCTGGATTCGAAAGGATATCTGGTAACACGCCCCGCGTCAAAGATTTCGCGTGAGCGTTTGGGTGGAATAGCACATGAAAGAAACGAGGCTGTCTGAACTGGTATGAACTGCTCCTCATTCAAGGATTTCATTATGCTGGACGATCGTAGCAGGAATCATTCCTTTTCCTTGTCGAGCACCCCTTTACGAAGGAGCGAGGATCAAGGTTTTTGGACTTTAAGGGGGAGGCCGAACCTGGTGGACGCCATGAGATGTGCCAGGCAACACGTGGCAACAAGTTTTCCCGATCAGGAGTCGTAGCAATCCCCTGCAATCCCATGAATATCGCTGCAACCCAAGTTTTTTTTCTATACGGGAGCAGCGAACACATCCTAGAACTGCCTCCGCACAGATCGTCCGATGGGGATCACTCTCGACCAGTCCTGGCCTTTCGCGATCGAAGATCTTCCTGGCAATCTTAAAAGCCCGGGATCCTCTGGTCGGAGTGGCCAACACCCTCTCCTCATCCACCTCCACCTCCACCGTCTGCGACGACCAAAATGCCCAACACCGTCACTTCTACCAGTGGGCGCGAGCTTGATGCCGTGTCCGACGCCATTGACGAGGGTAGGGGACCCCTGTTTGCGCGTTTGGCCCCCGATGCTGACTTTTTTTCTTCAGTGAACGTCATCAAAGGCAAAATGTGGGACGACAAGTCCGAGTTCGATGAGGGACTCGACAAGGCGCGTTTCCGCGACTATGACGCGGCCTGCGACCGTGTCAAGGCCTTCTACAAAGAGCAACATGGTACGCGTCGTAGCTCTTGCTCAAACAAAAAATTCTGATTTTTTTCTTGTACAGAAAAGCAAACCGTCGCGTTCAACATCAAGGCGCGCGTCGACTTCAAGAGCCGCAAACGCGGGCGCATGGGCGTCTGGGAGGCGATAGAACTTTTGAACACGTTGATCGACGAATCGGACCCTGACGTTTGTTTGCCGCCTTCCGTTTTCTCTTCAGGCGCTCATGACGTCAACCCTTTTTCCAGACGAGCATGTCCCAAATCGAGCACCTTTTGCAGACCGCTGAGGCGATTCGCCGAGACGGAAAACCAGAGTGGATGCAGGTCAGCGCGCCCGCACATCATTCCTCATCATCTCCGTGTTCATGCATACGCCACCAGGTCGCGGGACTTGTACATGATCTCGGAAAATTGTTGCTGCTTTTTGGCTCAGAAGGTCAATGGGACGTCGTCGGAGTGAGTAATCTATCTTCCCTTCAGCCTTTACCCTTTGCTAACGGCTATTACAGGATACATTCGGTGAATCCATCTCGTTATTTTCTCTCCGTGATCTCGTGTCTGATGTGGCTTCGCAGTTGTTGGCTGCAAGTTCTCTGATAAGATCATCTACCCTGAAACGTTCAAGAACAATCCAGATTCCAACGATTCCGTCTACTCCACCGAGTATGGAATCTATAAGCCGCACTGTGGGCTCGACAATGTGATGCTTTCTTGGGGTCATGATGAGGTACGCCGCTCCCACCCCCACCTTATCAATCTCAAGCCTGACACCTGATAACCTTTTAGTACCTCTACAACGTTTTCAAGGACCAGTCCACCCTGCCTGTCGAGGCCCTCGCCATGATTCGATACCACAGTTTCTACCCATGGCATCGCGAGGGTGCCTATTCCCACCTCACCAACGACAAGGACAAGGAGGTTCTCAAGGCTGTCCAGGCGTTCAACCCATACGATCTTTACAGCAAAAGTGACAAGCCTTGCGACGTCGATGCCTTGCGACCATACTATCAAGGGCTAATAGCAAAGTTCTTCCCTCCTGTTCTTGACTGGTGATCGTCCCCTTCTTTCGTCTCTTCGCTTCTCCTGTTCCATAATCTCTTCTCCACTTCTCCACCTCGCTTCTAGCTCATCTATTTATTGCTGTCTGCTTGCTTCCCATGCTCGTCTTGTAATGTGTTTATATTATGTCGTATTGTTTTCTTCTCCTGCCATTCTTCCAAGCTCTCTTCTCCCGCCCATAGACATATAGATGATCTGCGCACAATTCCTTGATCTCATAGACCGCACAGACTCGTACTACCAACAATATAGCTTAATTACTTGTGTTGCAGCACATCTCGTACGCATGTAGGATTGTATCTATCACCATGCCCAAAATCTAGGATTTTCTTGGTGCCGACAAACCTCCGAAGCACGCGTCGGCCTGCATGAGATAGGCTTAGGATTGGGCTGATAAGATAACGATTTTAGATAATCTCCAGCCGTAGGATCCTAACCTCCGTCACCGCTTTTCACTGCCATTCCTCTTGTCCTCGCACCACCATCATGTCCGACCCCTCTGCCCCCGAGAGTACTCTCCCATACCCGCCTATACACGAGGACAAAAAGTTTATCGTACTATCCGACTGGTTGGTCTGCAGCTCCGTTTTCCTGCCTGCTGGTTACCGGCTCATCCATCTGATTGTTCGCCCCACCTTAGGGACGGCACCATCACCACATATGATTCCAATGATTGTGCGTCACGGATGACTCAAACGGCGCGGTGGATTCCTCCGTGGCGCCCTGACAGGATTCCATGTTGACTTGTTGACACGGTTTCCTCTTCCAGACATGACCGACAACCTTGGCTTCGGCAAAGAAAAACGGAGGCAGGGAAATCTAGACATACTTGCCGGGATCGATACGTTCAGGTGCGCGTTAGATCCCGGGCTCGAGTGATCACTTTAAGCGCCCGTACGGACGATGCTCAGCGTTTTTTGCCATGTGGCTCTGCAGGGATGGCTTTCGCAAAATGCTTGCCAGCGTGGTTGCGAATGGGCATACGTTCGAAGAGTGTAAAAAAATCCTTCGCAACAGTGCGTTCTTCCTCTCATCTCTCCTAGAACATTAACTGAATTGGCTGATGCATTCTCTGGTGTCTTCCTTACGTGACCGCGCGACTTCTAGACATCAAGCTTGACTCGGGCTTCAAAGAGTTCTTCTCATGGTGCAAGGCTAATGATATTCCAATCATCATCGTCTCGAGGTCGGTCGTTCTCGTCGCGCTCCAGACTTACTCCGCTCTGGGAGGATCGTCGCAATTACTTGAATTATTCACTGATTTTTCCCATACTTTAGCGGCATGGCGCCTCTCATCCGTGCTGTGCTCGCGAACCTGGTTGGCGAGGACTCAGCGAATGAGATTGAAATCATCGCAAATGACGTGAAAGTCTCCCCAGACGGGAAATGGGAGATCATGTTCAGACACCCTTCAAGGTGAGGCGCTACCGAGCACTGGCCCCGATGCCCGCACCTTTCCGTGTTACGTGGCGGCATCAGTGCGACGATGCCATTTGCGCCACCTCCCACCAAGGCCATGCTACGGCTGCGGTGCTCCCTATTCCACGTTTTTTAACCTTTGCCTGGGAGAGCGCGTCGATTGGTCCCTTAAGCTAACTATCTATGTGCTCGACCGTGCAGCGGGTTCGGTCATGACAAGTCGCAGGCTATTCTGCCTTACCGCCGGCTACCTGAACCCCCGACTCTGTTTTTCTTCGGAGACGGTGTATCAGGTGCGTACAAAAGCTTGCGAGCGAGCTGGTCATGTCGCGCTCGCCTCAGTGGCGTTCATTGTGCTGATGATGCGTCTCTTCCTGTTGTGTTGTTGTTACTCTCACTGTTGATCATGCACCCTGGTCTCCGTCGACTCTGGCTGGGCCCATCGATGCCGGCTTCCTGATCGCTCATTCCTCGACTCGGAAACCCGCCTTCCCTAGATATTTCGGCCGCAAGCCACGCCGACGTGCTCTTTGTCAAGACCAAGGAAGACGGCGAAAATGATCTAGCGGCCTTCTGTGAACGCGAACACATCAAGCATATCCTTTTCGACAATTTCTCTAAGGCGCTTCCGATCGTCCAGTCTGTGGTGAAGGGAGAGAAGAGTTTGGAAGACTTCATAAAGTGATCATAGGTTGCGTCAAGTTTACGCCTTGCTGTCTCCTCGTGAGAGTCGGGTGGTGGGTCTGATGGATCCGGGGAGGTGGCGAGTAGCAAGACGACCGTAGATGAGACCGCGTAGAAGTATGAGCCCCATAGATGTGGGGTCCTGAAGAAGACTACTGATTTACACAGATATAGAGTTGTATACATTAAGTGTGTACACTGCTATGATCAAAGTATCACAAGTATGATGACTAGAACAAACGTTCGGATGCAGTACTGCAATAACCATGTGTCTGTGGGCGACAAAAATCCGGTTTCGGGATTAACGGATTTCAGCGGGGTCAGAAGGTTGAGATCGCAGGTAGAGGTAGGAAACCGAAACCAAGATACCGAGGCCGCCAGATTGAGAAAGCGCTACATACAATCGCCGATCGCCCAGTGCATACTGAGCCCTTGCGCTATGCCGCTGCCGTTAAATAGTGGCGGGTACCTGGGCAGTGAGAATGCGCGCGCAGCGACGAATGTAAGAACGCGAGAAAAGATGGAAAAATAATATAGGCGAGACGCAGGAGGAGCGATGGCGAGTAGAGAGCCACATGGATAGAAGACGCCACCAATTCTGTTCTCAAAGAAACGCGTAAAGGAAGGCAAGGGGTGCCTTTGAAGAACCCTCGTTATCTGGTTAAAACCTTGCTTTCGACACCCGGCGGCCTTCAGAACAAAGACAAGAAGAGGATTGACCAATCGCCTGAAATAAGGGCCCGGACCACGAAATGATGCAGAATATTTGGGGGTCGCATTCTCAGAAGGAGCGAGGAAGTTTCGATTTCAAGGTTTCAGCCAAAAAGGTGCGAGGTCGTAAAACGTCGGTGGTAGAGGAATTTGGTGCGATCCCAGATGGCGAGAGTGGAAGTATTTGGGATGTTATTCGCGAACCATAAAAGACCGCAACGACGCTAAAAAATACGCCATATCACGATTCATGAGCCCGACGATAATCCGTCCATGATCTTCTCGCTCATGCCCACAAGCGCCCCACCGATGCGCCCTCCCAGGCGCCTCCAATCCTTCGCGCTGAGGGGCACCAGATGG